>JXSR01S045957.1:7876-18512 GCA_000969725.1 Ophiothrix spiculata
TGGTTTCAACTGGTAACTGGTTTTCATCATCCCAGTTGGAAGCGTTCCATTTTCCGTGACGGAAATTCTACGACCAGTTGGAAAAACCAGTTGAAACCAGTTCAACTGGTTTTTCCAACTGGTCGTAGAAACCAGTTGAACTGGTTTCAACTGGTAACTGGTTTTTCATCATCCCAGTTGGAAGCGTTAATTCTACGACCAGTTGGAAAAACCAGTTGAACTGGTTCAACTGGTTTCAGAGAAACCAGTTCAACTTGGATCAACTGGAATTTCGACCTGGGGGTTGTCACTCTCAGACTTACGTGCTACCCACTTGTGTCCACACACCTACAAATTGACCCCTTTTTAGGCATAACGTACACCATCAAATTTTGTAACCCTAAACAGGCCTTCATTTTTAAGAAGCTTGAGAGTGATTACTCCTCTACCGCTCCTCTGACACTCATTTCAGAAGAGCTGTTTATTCCTCCTCTCAGTCACTGAGATCAAATGAATTTAACGTTTTCCAAAATTTGAAGCTCCATACTTAGAAACCAATATATGAGACAGCAATTTTCGTCAAACTCATTTAATACAAATGAGCACATTTTTCAGAAAAGTTCAAGACGATTAATCTTTTTCTTGTATTGCTGCTAAGGTAGACCATAGATCGGCTAGACCTAACACTTGCGTGGCTAATATTTTGACAAAAGCACTTTGAACTCAAAGTAACCTTCAAAAACAGGTAAACAGGAACTGCTACCTATTTTGCAATTTTTGAGGGGACCTTGATTTTATGAAGAATTCAAATGTTCAAAGTGCTCTTCTTTTGAAACCGTTCTTCTTAATTGCTAGAAACTTTACTCTACTTTCTCCGTGGGTCCCCTGTACGAATAGACTCCTTCATGGGGTATGCATGTTATGCAAGTACTTGTTTCATTGATTGATTGATTGATTGAATAAGCAGCTCCCTCTATTTATTCCGAAGGAGCTTTTAAGATCGCTCTTCCACTGTTCTTCTTGAGACTCGAGAGCCCCAAAAGAGCAATTTAGTGCTCTTCTGGGAAATTTCAAAAAATGAAGGCTTGCCTAAATGGTTTAACTTGGCATTTTTCACAAAAAACCTACCCTTAAGGCGTATTTGATAAAATGTGCCAAATCTGATACTTTTAGGGCATTTAGTCTTTGTATACACTCCAGAACTATTGATGACATGTTTAAGTTTGCCTGATAGAAAGCCTACCGGTAATTCAGGGGTTCTCAGCTAGTTCTTACAATGCGCCACAAAAATATCAAAGTTCAACGTTAAAGCGACAAATGCACCCATTTTCAGTGCATTTCTTATATATTCCCCCTGTATTTCTTTGTTTTTTGAAAGAGTCAAAGCACCAATCAGTATTTGCTGATGCGCCAAATTTGGCATGTGCGCCCCTAGTTGAGAATCCCTGGCCTAATTAATGAAATATTGTTATGGTAACACATTAAAAAAGATCAACCAAAATCCAAGAAAGTCACTTACTGCAAATGCAGTACGAATCGTATTCTACAACGTGGTAAACAAACACTTACCCGAGGGAATTTCTGGCAATGGTATTAGTACCACTGCCAGAAGCAAGCTCTGCAATCAAATCTATTGCATAAGTGCATACTCCACCTTCAATAGCATCAGGAGTGATGAGCAGTATTTCTACAGATCACAGATACCCAATATCCAAAAAAATGATCATATTTATCAAATACGAACTGCAACACTCCACAAACATGACAAAGGATATTTATACTAAATTTACCTATAAGAAACACTTCCGGAAGTTGTTAGTCACACAAAAATGATGTTTGAAGATATGTTTACAAATGGTAACCGATGTAAACAAACAAAACATACCGTTTGATTTCTCTGATCCGAACAGTGCGATTTTCATAAATTTAATTCTAAAAGGTTCCTTTTATGAATATGGAAAAAGCAATTTCTTTTTTTTCAAGTACAATTAGTAATTGTCATTTTATGCACAAATTACCGTTATGTGATAGGCTGTAACAGGCCTATACAGTTCAAACAGATTGCCCCGACAAAATCGAAGTTTTTTGGCTTGTGTTTCTCGAGCAAACAAAAACATTTTCCATACGCTGGGACGGTCCTGCGTTAGCGTATGGAAAATGATTTTGTTTACCACGTTGTAGAATACGATTCTTACTGCATTTGCAGTACGTGATTTTCTTTGTTTTTGGTTGATCTTTTTTTAAAGTATGGATTATTTAGATGATAAAGTACCTCATTCTTGTCAATGAACGTTTTCTCCACCCTATTTGATGGTCAAATTGTTTTGACCTTTTTCCATTTTTTTGAAATCATGACTTTGAACTTAGCACATCATGTTCACCTCGATTCTCTCAGGCCTATAGATGCACATGTCTCGGAAGGCCTGTGTTGAGGCTAGTCTAGCTTGATCGTGAAACCCGACCGACTCACTGCGATGATTTATCTCTTTCGTCGATCGGGCGGGAAGCATACACAATTCTGTAGAGAAATTCACGTGACTTTGCCCAATGACGCATTTTGTTGATCTTGGTTTCATGTCTTTCACTGATAGCAAATCTTTTTCATATAGGGCCTATGCCATTATGCAGATGTAGGTTTATATAAAATCGGGCACCATAGAATAGATCGACGATTGTTGACAGTATGTGATCACTGAAGAATGTGTAGGTAGAGGTGAAAAACATCTTATTTGGAAACAAATGAAAATTTCAAATTGTAAGTTTGTATCTTTTCACTAAAATGAAATCATCGAGTCTATTTTTGTGGATTTATTTTAACAAAGGTAGCCATAACTTACTTCGGAACCAATGTCCGCGCTACCACGCCGGACATTGGATTTTCCGTAAAAATATAAGATAATTCCGTAAAACACGTGTACAGTCAATTCATATACGACGTTGTATGAGTCAGACTTGTAGTTCGTACGGAAAGGATAACTCATTGTAAGGAGTAGCCGTAACTTAAGGTGCGTTTCTTCAAAATCCTGAACGCTGGCTCCATTGAAATATGTGGTTTCCTCATGTCAAAAACCCCCTAGTGACGTCGTAAAAAAAAAATTGAGCATGGAAAATAAATGTTATGCACATTTTGTTTTTTCAATGCAATTTTACATTGAAAGTTTTTTTATAACTAACTGAAAATTCTTATGTTATATGTTTAACTTCTTTATTTAGTTATTTCTTCAAGAAAAAAAAATTCAGTTTTTCAGTATGGATTATTTAGATGATCAAGACCTCATTCTTCTTCTCCCAGTATAGTGCAAACTTCATAATTTGAAGACTGAAGTGAAGCACTTCGGTGAACTTCTTGTCATGCATGACAATGAACGTTGTCTCCTCCCTATTTGACATGTTTGATGGTCAAATCGTTTTGACCTTTTTCCAATTTCTTGAAATCATGACTTTGAACTTAGCAAATCTTGCCAAATGTTCACCTCGATT
This sequence comes from Ophiothrix spiculata, assembly GCA_000969725.1. Taxonomy (NCBI): domain Eukaryota; kingdom Metazoa; phylum Echinodermata; class Ophiuroidea; order Amphilepidida; family Ophiotrichidae; genus Ophiothrix; species Ophiothrix spiculata. Next base: position 11,336 of record JXSR01S045957.1, read on the forward strand.
CTGTCAGGCCAATAATAGATGTATACATATCGGAAGGCCTGTGTTCAGTGTGTTGAGGCTAGGGCCAGTCCTGCGTCACGTGAAGTTCATGATATATGCTTAGTCCAGGAGCATTGGTTACACACACATAACATTGCAAAGCTGCACAATCTTAATGACAACTGATCACACGCCATGCAAAAACGTATGACACCCACTTCGACCCTGTGCAGCGACTTAGAAGAGGACAAGAGGGAGTTGGTATATTGTGGAGAAATGACTAAAACAGCATCGTGAAGAAACTCCCCGATGGCTCAGAACGGATTGTTGGCATTGAAATTAGAACTTATCATACAGACCCAATCTATATTTTCAACGTTTATATGATATCAGATGGTACTAGGGATTGTGTACAGCATTACCAAGCTGTTATAACTGAACTTGATGAAATCATCGACAAGTTTAGAGGAAATGGCACAATAATAGTGGCCGACGACTTTAATGCTGAACCAGAAAGGAAATCAAGTAAACATGACCAGTTACTGGATGAATTTATGGAAAGAAACAACCTCACAGCAGTCAATGATGGTAATTTTGACCCAACATACATTAGTGACTCAGGTACTAGAACATTACTAATCGATCTCTTCATCATGAGCAAAGACAAAGCAGATTTTGTAACTCACTATGTAGTGGATGATATTGATAGGAATCCATTAAATACATCTGATCATCAACCTGTGTTTATTGACATTAACTGTGGAATCAGAAAGAGGCCAACAGAAGAAAACAAAGTCAAACCGAGATCTGTTTGTGTCAAATGGTCCCAGGTATCTAAAGCAAAGATGTGGGAATGCTACACCAAGCCACTTGAAGAGAAAGCAAAAACCTTGCTTAATAAAGAAGATGAACTAGACAACAACGTGATGCTAAATGAGTTCATTGGTCACATCATCAACACCGGGGTGTCCAGGATTTTTCCTTGCGGGGGGCTTAAGGGACCTTGCTGACTTGTGCGGGGGCTAAGTGTCAAAACTCTTCAAAATTAGGCTGATTTTACATGATTTTTGCAACTCTGCAGGGGGCTTCAGCCCCCAAAGCCACCCCCCTGGACACGCCACTGATCAACATCACCAAAGAAAATCTTCCCTGCAAAAAAGCAACAAAAATCAAAAAAGAGAGTGAACCAAAGAAGTTGACTGTAGCAAGCTAAGACCAGCTGGTTTAAATGGAAAGAAAACAACAGACCCAGAGAACCCTCAAACCCCATCTGGAGAGAGTATACGGAAAGTAAAAAATACTTCCGTCAACAGCTTCGTAGGGCAAGAGCTAAAGAGAGGGAGAAGTACTACATGGCAAAACACATCACAAACTTATCTCGGTCTACTAATTGGCAGCTAAGAAATCTCAATCGCATCCGTAAGTTTCTTGATACTGACACTTGCCATAACATCATTCGCACAATCATATTATCTAAGCTCGACCATTGTAATTCCCTTTTATTCGGCATTGACAAAAAACACATCAATCGTCTCCAGGTTCTTCAAAATAAATGTGCTCGGCTTATCCTGAAACAGCCGAGTCGCTCCCATGCCACACCACTTTTGCAGTCTCTTCACTGGTTGCCAATTGAGGAGAAGATTCATTACAAAATCATCATTCAGACTTTCAAAGCCTTCCACTTAAGATCGCCAGATTACTTATCACCTTACTTTCAGTCTCATGCCCACAAAACAAAAATACAGCCTTCGTTCGGACTTGGCCATTTCCTTTGAGGTCCCTCGTACCAAGAAACGTGCTGGTGACCGTGCTTTATCCATATCTGGCCCTCAACTTTGGAATGAGCTACCAATTAGTATCCGTTCTGTTGTGAATTTAAACACCTTCAAAAACATTCTGAAAACGCATCTTTTCCCTTAATTTCATGTTTTTCCTTTCTTTCTAGCGCCTTGTCCACATTGGAAAAGGCACTTTATAAATCATTTTATTATTATTATTATTATTATTATTATGAAGATACAGAATGCGCGGCCAAATAATACACGTCTCTTCCATGAACTTGTCAATGAGAATAGGAAAACAAGGGAAGTAAACACCAACAGGATCTATGTCAATGATGAAGTGTATTATGCTGGTGAGAAGATCCTTGAGGGCTGGGCCCAATACTTTGGTAACTTGGCAACCCCAGGAGATGTCAAAAATCACAGAGGAGATCAAACATACGATCCAAACCACCAGAAATGAGTGCTCCGTTACAGACGAGATGACACAGCGAGCAATCAAGAACTTAAATCGAAATAAAAGTCCAGGAGCTGACTATCTGTATGTGCTGAACACCTTCAAAATTGTGGGCCTACTGCTATTAAACTCATTACCAGAATTATCAACAACTGCTTCGAAAGTGAAGAACCAGTCCTTGATGTGATAGCTGCCGGAACTATAATTCCAAAATTCACAAAAAGAAGATCGAGGACAAAACGGATCCAAAAGGCTACAGGGGTATCACGCTGCTCTCAACATTTGCACAAAGCAAGAAACAACAAACTTGCAAATCACTAACTTCACTGAACTTTGACTATTATTTTTCTGATGTATGATAGAGTGGACTTTTTGCTATGAAGAATATTGCTCTTTATATGCATCCTATATGTGTGTAATTGTTTGCGTGGAGTGTGCTGTCTATTAGTATAACGTATGCAGAACCGAGACATCCATCTTGTCCTGCTTCAACCAATGTGTGATGTGTTTTACCTATAGATATGGAAATGCATTCATTCTTGTGTGTCGTGCAAAGTAGTGGAGTTATGAACTGTGGACTTTTGCATGCTAAATATTGATGGAACTGGTGCCCTGACTGTTTTACATATTTGGAAATGCTCTCATTCTTGTGTGTTGTGCAAAGTAGTGGAGTTATGAACTGTGGACTTATGCATGCTAATTATTGATGGAACTTGTGCTTTGACTGTTTTACATATTTGGAAATGCTCTCATTCTTGTGTGTTGTGCAAAGTAGTGGAGTTATGAACTGTGGACTTTTGCATGCTAAATATTGATGAAACTGGTGCCCTGACTGTTTAACATATTTGGAAATGCATTCATTCTTGTGTGCTGTGCAAAGTAGTGGAGTGATGAACTGCATGTGGACTTATGCATGCTAATTATTGATGGAACTTGTGCTTTGATATTTACATATTTGGAAATGCATTCATTCTTGTGTGTTGTGCTAAGTAGTGGAGTGATGAACTGTGGACTTATACATGTATGCTAATTATTAATGGATTATAAATGTGCGTTGACTGTAATGGGATTGGTGCTCCCTTAACCCGTCCCCCTCCCTTAACCCTTAAAGAGCCGGACTTTTTCGACCCACCTCACAGCCGGGGGGGGGGGGGGGGCATTCCGCCCCCCTTCTAGGTATGAAAACGGATTGACGAAACATCACATGTACTGGTGGATAGCTATGACCCTCACAGGTCCATTGGTACCAACAAAATTGAAATCGGACCTTGTATAACGTCGCAGTGACGACATAAGTGATGTCAGTCAAAAATCGTGAAAATCACCAAAAATCGCCAAAATCATTGTTTTTCGCTATTTTTTTCAAGTAAAAGTTGTATTTTTAGCAATAATGTGTGTCAAAGTATGCTTAAACATGTTCTTGCTCCAAATAAACTAGATAAAACAAAGTGGAAGGGTATGCTGAAAGTAAAAAACATGATTTGCGTGTAATTCCCATTGAAAATCAGTTTTTGCTCGGTTTTTCGTTTGACCCAGCGTCCTTTTACGGAACGCCACATTCCAACCCTAGGTGCGATTTTCACAAAAATGGTCTTAAAATAAGCGCAAGGGCCAAGGCTTGAACTTGAAGGAAAAAAGTCAAAAGTTTAAGCGCGAAAAAATAACAACCGGCGGAGGTATAACAAAAAATGTCCGAGGGCGGATCATTTTCATTTTATATTGGATATACATAAATGAGACGAGGCAAGGATCCCGGGGCCAATTTGAAAGTACATATTGATCTCTTTTACTTTAGATGTTTCATGACTGATCTATGACGTGCACCTCAGTTGCTTTATCTGTATGTTAGTACTAAATGAAGTCCATGTGCAATGCAAGACATCCAGATTTGTCACTGTTTATGTCAATATTTCTTAGATTTATGACGACTTACCCCATCAATAATGACATAAAAACATCCTCCTGTGAAAAACTTGTAATTCCTCTGTTATATAGCCTTGGGTTTTCTAGTACAAAATTTGTAACTGCTTGACAAAATGCCATTTAAAGTTCCATTTTTCATGCAAGTATCAAAGCTAAATACCCACTAATCAGTCAGCTACACTGCAACACATGTCTAGCCATGCTTTTGAAATATTCCACAGGTCCAGGGCTGCACTCAATGCAAGCTTATTTTAAAAATTACTGACCCGTGACTTGCCACACATACAGGTTGGCATGCAAAGGGCCCAGGGACCAGTGCCAGGGTAATGCACTCTGTATATGTGTCATTGTGTCTGGAAAAATCCATGCATGTGGTATTCTGCAGATACCAGGCTTGAACAAGGCACCTCAAAATATTTTACCAAATTTAAACATGTAGGGCTATTTATTGGAAATAATTTGTATGTATTTTTTCTGAATTGTGTATATTTGAATTTATTCAATCATTTATGAAAGAAATTGGCATTTTATAAAAACATTAAAATTAATTTAAAAAAAAAATGTTTTGAGGAACCAGTATTTTTATGATATTGGTTTGCAGTCAATTTTTTTCACATACTAAAATGTTCACAGCTGGATGAATGTCCTTCAACATAGTGTGCTACCAGGCAGTGAACTTAAATAGTATGTAGAAAATTATTACCTCATTTTGACACTGCCAGTGTCAGGCTAGTCCCAGGGCTGTGACCATGGACCATCATTAACTTTTATCATTGGTCACAGGAGTAATGTGTAATACTTTGGCCATTTAAGCTTTGACATGAAATATTTGAAAAATTAAAAGCCTAAAAAAATTCCACTCAGCATAGGCAACATCATTACAAACCTAATTTAAACAAAAAGATGAAATTTATCATCCAAAATCTGGACGTAAACAAATCTTGAGGTTGTCAAATTCAGAAACCCAATGTTACAACATACAAGGCAAGTTTAGGCCCAAAAATCATACATTTTGATTCTAAATGTTAACAAACCACCTATCATAAGATGTACAAGACTCTCAAGGAGCCTATAAATTAAAAAAATTGTGAACATCTTCAATATTTTGGTTGAATTTGAGGTGTGGACTTAGTCCTCAGATGGTCTGTACAGACATGCTTAAATGGCAGTTTTACTACATAGCATTTCCCATGACTTGACACTAAGTCAAGTCATGGTGCCAGGACTAGTGTCAGGCATGCACCATGTTGACAGAACCTTGTACTAAATGGATTTAGGATTTTTACCTAGGAGATTTCCTTATCAAATATAGGTGAGTGATTTTCATATTTTTTATTTATCATCCATTGTGACTCTCTACTATATGTTTGGGTAGCAGTACATGGTATTTTTATCCCGGCATTTATGGTCCAAAAGGGAGAAATTTTAGTGTCAACATTCAGCCTCGCACTCCACAGCTTTTCAAGTAAGGCTGAAAGCTGGGAGGATAATTCAGAGAATTATCCTCCCAGAACTGGGTGTACTCAGTTGCCATGCAAAATAGTTGTCACGTTGTCGGGGTGCAACAGTTATTATAGTATGATAGAGCAAGGTTACTTTTAGTTTAGGAAGCTGCTCGACATACTGAGGTGCGCATACCGGGATACCCCCGCAAACATTTATTGTGTTTCTAAAGTTCTTTGAACATGTTGAAGCCACACAAGCAATTTTGTTGTGTAGGTAGTTTCGTGAACAAGCATCGCCGATGCTGGCGCCACACTCTCCCCAGTTTTTGCCCCATGTGTTGCACAGTCGGCGCCATCTTTGATGTTCTCCTCTGTGGTGGCGAATGGTACACATTGATTGCACCGTGGATAACAGTAAAAGTAAGATTTTCAGTCCCGTTTTGAAGGTTTTCAAGTAGTAAATGTACTTTGAGGAATTGAAAATTTACTTCTTTTTAAAGATTTATTGCTATACTTTCATACAATTGCGGGGGATAATTGACTTGTCACAGCAGCCGAATTTCGCTCCAAATTGATAATGACGTCATTCACCTCTTCAAAATATCTTCGGCCAATGTCGGCAAAGTCCGCTCACATCGAAGTTGACCGAGGTGTAATTTGTGAATGAATTTAGATACTTTGCCCTTCCGATGATTTCCGGAACATATTATGGGATATCAAAGGGTCATATTATATTATGGGTCATCACACATGCGCACAAGTTTTTCGGAAATTAAAAAGAGTCTATCATCATCTAATAAGCATTGCACTTGCTCTTACGCCATTTGACCATGCCGTTTACGTAAGTTAGAGGCCACGAACTTAGGCTATATTATGGAAACAAAGATGGCGTCATATCACACCAGGGGTAGAAATTCGTGTTCGTGTGCGTGAATCAAGTTAGGTTGGATGTTGCGCGAATCATGATTCACGCAAAGTGCGTATAAGTTGATTCTCGCAAATTATTTTAGGTGAATCAAATTTGATAATGTAGATAATGCACATAAACAAAGGAAACCTAAAGCAAATTGTAGGCCTAGTCAGGCTAGTGTCATTATCGGTATGTTTGACCATGTTGTTTTCATGATGTTTGAAACAAAATAACAAAAAAAACAACATGTACAATGAGCCATATTTAAGGCTGAGCTTATTAATTTTATCAGGTGATACTTCATTCAAGTTTATTGGTGAAAAGTATTAACTGCTGTGTGCAGTTCGTTTTGGTATGAATTTTCAATTCATCATGGTTGCATAATTTTGCACTCTCTCAGCCACTGCTTTGTTAAGAAGTTTAATGTAAAGATTAGACTCTAATCACAATCCAAAAGCACTATTATCTGTGCTAAATACCATTTTCTATATGCAATAAAACATTGATTGATGATTACATTTGTTACGTTTTTTAGAGCAGAATCTTCAGAAACTTTCACCTGTCGCCGGCAATCACGCTAGCTATACCCATGCTATATCGTGGGCACATGAATATTAATTAATATGACATCATCATTATGGTACTAAATCATGAATTGGAGTGTTTCTATTGCTCAGATATG
>JXSR01S045958.1:60095-82239 GCA_000969725.1 Ophiothrix spiculata
ATGGAATCCTAATATTACTAAAACGTTTACAGGAAATGGTTAAGTGTATGCACTTTTATAATACATACAAAATGATAAAAATATTTCTTGTTTTTCAGTCAATTTTCCAATTTTTTAAGGTCAGATTCCTTTTATCCGTTTGCGGTGCGGCTGTTATGCGTTTTGCACTGGAAGGGTACTGTCAATTGTATAATTTAAAGCATATGATTGAATATATAGGATCATGTTTAAGCTGAGATTCAATTTTGAACGTCCGTTTTCAATGTGATTCCGCATGCGATGTGTTTTGAATCGATCTAATGGTTTTATCCGGTCCGTTTGCGGTGCAGCTATCCGGAAACGCATGTGTTTACCTGAATCGGTCATTGGAGCGATTCATCCGTTTTGGTCATGCGGAAACTTTTCAATTAGAGAAGATGCTAAAAAGAAACCGCATTAAAAACGGACAGACAAAGTTGAATATCAGCTTCCAACCTGATACCATTCATCTCCATTCAATTGTGTGCTTTAAAATATACCACTACCAGTACCCTTACACGGTGCAAAATGCACCGCAACCGACCGTAAACGGATAAAAGGAATCTGGCCTTTACTATGCCATTTTATCACTAATATTGTATTGGCAATTTGTTTAAGAAAATTAAACTAAACTTCCCAAAAGCACCCTAGAAAAAATGTTTGCTCCCACTCCTCCCTCAAATGAAATCAAGAAAAGTATAACAATGTAGTAATATGTTGATGTTAGTGTTCAGAAAATTTGTCCCAAAATAGCACAAATTTTCATGGGAAAATGTTTATTTTTTAATTCAAACAAATTTTTGTTGATTTGCTACAATGAAAAATTTTGGGTGTATGTTTTTGTGTCTACCAAGAAATCTTTTACAATTTGTCTGGTCCCGACTTTCTTTCTCAAATAAGTAGAATTTCTGATTATACCTTTTTAGGTGGGAGATGCTCATAGGATAACATAAAAAATTATAAGGGGGGGTCAAGTGGTCTAGCGGAACAGAGCAGGACTCGTAACCAGTAGGTCATGAGTTTGAGCCCCGTTAGCACCACTTACGCCCTTTATTTTCCATTGCTTCATCGACCGGAGCGTTATATTTGTAATTATTAGGAGTGGTGCCGACTAATGGTATATCGATACCATGGACATTGGAAAAGGCAGCTGATTATATTCTATTGGTAATGTAATAATTGTAATAAGCGCTTTGACCCGATGTTCAATCCGAAAGAGCGCTATATAAAGTATATAATTATTATTATTATTATTATTATTATTATAAAAAGTGATGATTTATTAACACATATGACTTGTAGAAAATTAAAAGGTAGAGATAAATGTTTGAATGCACATTAATGAGATATGAATGCTACCAACATTGTAACGAATACTTGACATCTTATCCCAATTTGTAATTTTTATTAAGGTTGAACCGATGGCTCATTTCCTTACCGATACGATATGCCGATGTTTTATATCTGTCACTTTGCCGATACGATATCTGTTACCGATAAGCTGATCAAAAACGTGGTCTAGACTAGGGCTAGGCCACGCTTATAGTGCATCATCAGCTGATCAAAAACGTGGCCTAGCCCAGCTAGGCTTAAATCCAAACATCAGTAAAGTTCATCGGCAAAGACAGGATATTTTACCGATACGATATTTTGCTGATAGGGTGTAATATCGGCCCGATACGATGGCCGATACGATGCATCGGTTCAAGCTTAATTTTTATTTTTCAATATGTTGTCATTTTCCTAGTATGTTTTAGATGAAGCGTTACGTAGAAATTATTATAAATTGCAGTGGCAGAGCCAGTATTTTCAATGTGGGGGTTGTCAAACTGGAGGTAAAGGAAAACATCTGGGTGACAACAAAATTGAGCAAAAATGGTCAGAGGAAAAATCAAATTTGCACAAATAATTTTTGACATTTTACATATAAATGATCCGATAAAAAGGAGAGATTAATTGAGTGTGAAATTTGAATCAGTGACTAGGCTGAGTGATGGGCAATGGGGGCAAGGCGGGGGATGCCCCATGCCCATGCCCACTCCCCCCCCCCCCCCCCCGATAAAGTGAAGCCATGAATGTACACAAATGCAACATTATTTTATCCAAAGTGCTTTGTTAGTCTGTATTATGTTAACATAGTAAAAGACTTTTGACATTTCAAGTAATGGTTATATTGATCATGAGTCAACAGGGCTTATGTAATATCAAAAAAGTTTGATAGCGTTTGATCAATTACTTACTTATACCAACATGGCCTAGATGATGAATTAGCATAAAACCCAAAACAAATTAACGTCATTCTCATGACCGGCAGTTTTATTTATAGTGCAAGAACTGAACCATCAAACAGGGCAAGTCCTACAACCTTTTTTAGCATACATATGCATTGAATGTTTTATTAATCATCAAAGTAGAAGCTCAAATTTTCTTTTTGTCGATATTTCACCTTCTTTCCCCAGACGTATCGTCAAGTCATCTTATCATCAACCTTAACTGGGCTGCCTTAATTGTTGAACAGTAAGCTTGGCATTTTCGGGCGGGTTTTCGGGTTCCCGCCCATACGGATCTTCTTAATTGCTAATGTGTAGGCATTGGCAAGGTTGTCATCAGGCCCTCCTTGATCTAAACAGGTAGAGCTAAAATGCCTTCAGCAGCCTGGGGTGGAAAAAGTGGTCAGACTGGAAAGGGTCAAATGTTTTGAGATCTGAAGGAGTTTTAGGATTAAAACCTCCCCCAAATCTTCTGAAAACCCTTAATTACCATCACTTTTTCAAAATAAGTAACATTTGTTTTGGATCTGAAATGGAACATTTTATAATTTGAGACTCCTCCCCCTTAATTTTGAACTTTTGGTTACAGACCCGAGAATACAAACTTAATATTTGGCCATACCATCATTTTTTCAAAATAAGTTACATTTGTTTTGGATCATTAAAATGGAATATTTTATTGAGACCTCTTCCCCCTCAATTTTGAACTTTTGGTTACAGACTCGAGCATACAAACTTTGCACATTGTGCTTAATATTTGGACATACCATCACTTTTTCAAAATAAGTTGCAATTGTTTTTGGATCATTTCTGAAACCCCTCCCCCATTTTTGAACCTTTGGTTACAGACCAGAGAATACAAACTTTGCACATTGTGCTTAATATTTGGCCATACCATCACTTTTTCAAAATAAGTTGCAATTGTTTTTGGATCATTTCTGAAACCCCTCCCCCATTTTTGAACCTTTGGTTACAGACTCGAGAATACAAACTTAGCACATTGTGCTTAATATTTGGCCATACCATCACTTTTTCAAAATAAGTTACATTTGTTTTGGATCATTAAAATGAAACATTTTTGAGACCCCCTCCCCCTTAACACCCCTTAATTTTGAACTTTTGGTTACAGACCTGAGCATACGATAACTCCATTGTGCTCAATATTTGGCCATACCTGGCTGCATAAACATTGACAACTCCTTAAACAAAGGGTGAATTGAATGGCAGCTCAATTTCATGCTTTGATAATTGCTTGAAAAGTGATGTTTCACTATGGACATTTCGTTTTGAAATTTGTGGGTGCAAATTTTGCAAGTCATTGGTTCATGAATGGTATGGGTGAGTCTATATTTCTTTTTGACCTGTAAAATATTTGGTGCAACAAGTCTTTGTTATTACATTGATTTCAATCAGTGCATCTTTTTAGTCAATAACCAAAAATGATAAGACACTTGGTGTTGTAAACCACCAAACGTTTGGCATAAAATACTCAAGTCTTGTGTATTGATTTTTCATCACCAAGCCTCTGTTATTAGAAAATACACTGGAATAATGGCAGATAATTAACAAAGACTTGTTGAACAAATATTTGGTAGCTCATAAGAAGTATAGACTGAGGGCGAAAACACGGCCCCCAAACAAAATTATTCCAACCAAACGTTTGGTCGTGACGTCACCAAACATTTGCCATCGAACTTGTATGAACGGGTAGCAAACATTTGGTCCAATGTATATGGCAATTCAACAGCATGTGCAATCTAGTGCGAAATTTTATTTGGTCTCAACTCAGTGTTATTTTATTTGAAGTAAATCGTCATTTTGACATTGATCACGATCAAATGTTTGGTAGAGAAAATTTTGTTTGAAGGCCGACTGTGTTTTGGCCCTAACTTGTTGTACCAAATATTTGGTAGCTCATAAGAAGTATAGACTGGCCCTATGCCCCATAAACTCTTGCTAAAAATTGATCAAAATTGTGCTTGTCCTTCACACCACCAAAATATTTTGACACTCCTAGTAATGTTGCAAGCGCTATTTAAGGACCTATTGTTATTCCCTTTTTTCAAGCAAACATTATATTTATATGTTCTTGTAACATTTGTACTATAACATTCTTGATCCAATATATTTTGGTTTTATCATGTTATTCTGAGTTGCTTATACCAGAGGGAGAGGGAGTACTCAAGTTCGGTTTTTGTAGCATAGTTAAAGGTTCAATTCATGATTTTGATGTGACAAAAACATCGCCTATTTTCTAGCTAAATAAAAAGTAAAGTACAACATCATGAAATGTATGCTGAAAATTTCACTTGATTTCGAAGATACGTTTTAAAGTTACAAGCTTTTCAGCATTTTAAAATTCTCCATAGGCTACTGTGTTTTATTAACTGTCGGGTGCTGCTGACAATAATAAGAAGTTTTTCTATAAGAAAAGAACACATTTTGTCACTTTTTTAAAAAAATGCACATTTGAAAGCATGGTATGGGGATTGTAACATATACCAGTCAAAGATTCTTTTTATTTAAAAAACTCAATTCTGACAGAGGTGACCATGAGCACGAAAAGTGGATCATGAATTGCCCCTTTAGGAGATAAAAAAAAATGGAAAACAATCATTTAAGGCACCCCAAAACAAGTTGTTTGGTTGTCCTACTGTCACCGCCTGCCCCTATTTTTTGAAATTGGAAAAAAGTTTTTACTGTACAAACATATACCGCACCTAATTTTCACATTTCCAAAAAAGTTTTTTTTTTTCTTTGAAAATTTTGACCTTTTGAAAATATTGTGGAAGTTGTTGATTTCATTTTAATACTGTTTTTTTTAATCATCTTGTTTAGGCTTTCGCCAAGGAAACCCAACTTGGTACTTGAAGCTTATCTTCAACAGGGCTCCAAGATGTTTTTAAAATTCAGTTTTGAATGCAGGAGGAAGACCGTAGTACCTGGGAAAAAAAACGTGCGGAAGCAAGCATGGACTGGAATCCAAATGCGCATAAAGCGCCGGACGCAGGACTCAAACCCAAGACCTCATTGGTGCAAGGCAAGGGAATTACTGCTGCGCCAACCAACCCAATCCTTGTATTTAAAGAGATTTTTTATTTTATTTTATTTTATTACGCTTTATCACTGGTACATTACATAAATATATAATATTGCACATAATACAAAATTTCAAAAAAAAATTTGGTACAGTAAGACTTTATATTGGCATCTTTACAGAGGCCATAATTTGGTGTAGCTTTGACTTACATTTAAAAAAAAAAATCCGCTTGACCGCACTTGCTCAAAAAAAGTTGTGGAGGACAACCAATTTTTTTTTCCAAAGAGAAATACTTACACCTAAGTGTTATATCAAATTTAGGGCTCAAAAATATTGATTTACATCATTTTAGAGAGTATCCATCTTTTCAAGCATAACTGACTACAAAAGTATTTGTAACATGATTAGCAGTCGTACTATTCTACATTTCCTTTATTTAGCTTGGTGTTTGACCTCGAGATGCAGTTCTTTTTATAGTATGCTATGAAGTATAGTTTGTGTCTATTTTCTGAAAATGTCGAACAGAGTTCATCTTTCCCGCAAAGATGGCGACTAATCCAAAACGTGGATACCTCTATTGAGTAATCAAAATTTCAAGCGTTCACCCTTGATACCGATGATGAAACTGCCTCCACCCACAGCTTGATTGAGCCTTGTATCATCAATAACAATGAACCTAAATGATCACTGACGCAAATGACATGATAATAGAAGCACATGATAGCTCTTAATTAATTAAATGGTATTGTATCCTATTATTGCTATACACTTTGCCAGGTTACCTGCCAACCTAAATGACCATTGACGCAAATGATATGATTAAGCTTACAGCAATTTTTAATTCATTACCATGATTACCTGTATTCTATTGTATAATATGTGTCAGTCCAATCCAAACGAGTTGTAAATACAGCAAACGTCATTTTGCGCTACAGGTGAAAATATGTGTCACGATCGTAATTTCGACAGAATCACAATCCTTGTTCTTACTTCAAAAACACTAGAAACGTTTCACTAAAAAAATAATAGGGAAATATGAAACATATATCTGTTTATTTTGAGAATAATCAACAGAAAATAAAGGACTTTACTGATCTTGGAACACATTTATCTCAGTTATACAATTTACTCCCTGAAAACCTTTGACGGACCATAACTTGACTTCTGGAAATCATGTGAAGTTTATTAAGGTGTCATTTTAATCCTTATAGCATGGCAAATATTCAAAAAAGTGAAAATGACAAGAGGGTGCATTTACAGCTGGTTTGGAATGGATGGTCACATAATATGTATCCTTTGCTGAGTTTAATTTCTCTCTTAAGAAGTGCAAGTCATACAGCTATGTGAGCTTCAACATTTCATTATTTTAACACCAAAAAATTAGATCTTTATTTCCCAAATGTAAACACAGTGTTGGATTTTTCAAAGTGCTCCTTGCCCCAGCTTTTAAAATAACTACAGGGTGTCCCAGAAAAATACCTTACAATCTGTGCGTGTAATTTTCTTGGGTTTAAGGGATAGTCATAAAGTATGTAAAGATAACATTTCATAGCCAATGAATTGAACTTTTAAATACCATTTATTTCATTTCAATCGGTAGTTAACATATTAATTTTCCCATATTTTGACTTGCGGATGATGCACCTATAGCATGTATGGACACTGTGTGTGTGTATCGTACGTGTATTAAGTACATTTTCCTTATAATAACGTGGTAGATGCAAGGAGTTCACACATTGCACACACTATGCAAGTACTTATAACGTGCGCAATGTACGATGCATGTAGCCACTCATGGTCAGACGTGCGCACAACACCGTGCAATCAACATGCGTCCTCTATGCGTGTGCCATGTTTTTAGAAAAAAACGTAGATAATGTGGCCTTTCAAAAAAATTGTACAACTAAAAAACCCACAATGGGTTGTGACAACTGCTAAACTGAGAACCCAAAGTTGTTTTATTTATTACAGTCAGACTCTTTGATTGGTCACTCTAATGCCCATGATATACTAGCAAGACGCAGCTAGCATGTGGTTTGATTTAAGACTCTTTGAAGATGCAAACAAGTTAAAATAATACGAACCTTAGCGTCTTTTTTAGCATCTAGCTAGACGCTAGCTGCGTCTTGTATATTATGGGCTTAATATTGTGACTCTCAGAATTCACATTTACATGATTATTCTTCCTTTTTCCCTCTAATAAGCTGAACATGCAATTCAAATTGGCTAAAGCTAAAAAAGAATATTTTGTTTCAAAGCAGAATTGCTGAAAATGAGAGATTTCCAAACCAAGCTGTTTTGAGAAGTTCACCTTTCACTAGTTTTGACGTTTAGATTTTGCTGAATTTAAAATGCATGAAGAGTCAATAAAAATTTGCATTTGTTCCAAAAAGTACTATCCCAAAAAACATGAGATGGTAATTCATGGTAAATATCAAATTATGATGCAAATTGTAAACTTACTTACTAATTACCATACCTGATTAGGCTAAGAAACATATTTGATCAGAAATTAACCTAGCTCTTTTTTAAAATAGGCCATATTTCCAAGATTTTTCTTAAGCGGGCACCAGGCGATATTCTACTCACAAAACTGCAGTTCAAAGTTCTGGGGGAAAGTTTCAGAGTTCAAATGTTTTTGAATGCACTGACAAATTGAAACCCAGCAGAAAGTCTGGTTTTTTTTTCATAAAGTTGTTGTTTTTTTCTTCTACAATGCACACAGAAACCTATTTATCCCCCGGGGGAGGGGCAGTCAAATATGAAATGGATACGGGTGTAAGGCCCGCGCTCCGACAGGCTGGGCATTTGTGAGTAATAAATGCTCAAAAATGAGGGGTCATTGAGTGAGAGCCTGATTTTTGGCATTCAGTGAGAGAAAAATACAAAATTTGAGGGCTTATTGGTCTAAAAATTATAGGGTATTTGGGTGAGAGTACATGCAATTGTAAAAAATGAGGGGTCTTTGGGCGACAGCGATGATGAAAAAGGGGGTCTTTTGGCCCTTACATACGCGTCGCCTCCAGAATGGGACTTCCCCCTCCCCTGGAATTTTTTTAATCTTTGGCAGCACATGTATGGCATTTTTATATTTTTTAATGTCTACCCCTCCCTCAGGCAGCAAATCTATAAAAAACAAAGAAAAAACAGACATTGAATGTGTCTTTCATTTTGAAAAAAGAATGGTTTTGATAACAAATGTATATGTTTGTACCAGACATGAAATCAACAATTTATTTCTTTTCAAACTGGAAATATCTGAGAATAACTTCCTCTTAATACTAGTTTAATAGTTTTCATAGTTGTAGTTCAAAGAATGGTACGAATGTGACTGTCCAGCCCATATGAGCCGTAAATGCTAGAAACTTCATTTTGCGCTACAGGTGAAAATACATGTCATAGTCATATTTTGCCTAAATTATTTTTTTGACAGATTAACAATCCTTGTGCGTACTACAAAATACTAGTAAAGTTTTATTTCAAGAAAATGATAGGAAATGTGAAATAAATCTGCATAGTTTAAAGAAAATCAACAGAAAATATACGGCTTACTGATCTTAAACATGTTTATCTCAATTATACGTTTTACTCCCTGACAACTTTTGACAAACCATAACTTGATGTTTGGAAATCGTGTGAAGTTTTTTAAGGTGCCATTTTAATCCTTAAAGCATGGTCTTTGCAAATAATTAAAAAAGTGAAAATGACAAGAGGTGGCATTTACGACTGGTTTGGGATGTACAGTCACAAATATGAAAAAATATCAAGAGAAGGATAATTAGGTAAAGTATTTTCCAAGTTTCCTGGATTAAATGATTTTTAAACATAAGACTTACTAAAACTAATCATAATTTCCTGTTTCCACTTTGTAAAGTCTCTATTGGCTCTATCTAAATGTTCCATACTTATAACAGATCAAAATATTCTTTTTAAGAGCATTTTGGAAAAAATACTGGCTCATCTATATCATTTTAGTGCAGTGTATTTTGTTGTTATATTTTCTGTATTGGCTGCCAACCATATCATTTTGCAGTTTATCTAGATTAATTTGTAACATGGAAGTTATATAATGTATCAAAAACAAAATGATTCATAATCAAGCAAATTTAAATAAAAATAATTAATAATTTAGTCTTGTACATCATATCTATTCAGTACCATTACTTGGGCAAAAAAAAAGTGTTTACAAGCGTAAAAACTCATATAACGCTTTGGCCAACAAAGCGATAGAGATTAGATATCTTTTTCTTGCCCAAGAATATCTTGTTGGCTGTTGGGGGGCTAGAACTCATGACCTACTGATTATGAGTCCTGCACTGTTCCACAAGACCATGCTCTCATGGCAAAATGGAATGCAGTCAGATCTGGGCCAGCTAGTGGTCTTGATGTTCCTTATCAATGTAAATTGGGTATGAGCATAGATAAGTTATTTGAAATAGAACTGATTCATATTTTTGCTGTCAGTGTGAATTAGGACCCTAGTGTGAATTGGCCATGAGTATTCAGTGATTTTTTGTTGTAGTGTGGACATTTATAGCATTGGTCTTTTTAAGTGATTTGATCGATATTATGATGATTCACTGTTATTTACATTGTTTAACGAACCAAACTTGATATGCCCAATTTTTTTGCTCATCTACAATGTTGACGGATGCAATCATGTAAACACCTTATTTAAATGCACTATATCTTTAATTTAAAATTCAAGTTCAACTTTATATACTGATTTTATTACATTTAACAAAGTACCCGAGGAAAGTACCACATACCAAAATAATTCATAACCATTCCTGATAAATTTTAATATTATAGAAAAAGAAGATGATAATATAAGTTGACTTAAATTTCTGCTGGTTGTACGGCATCTGTATGAACGGTTACAAATTTGCAAAAATTTACAGGTTTTATGAGAAAAATATGATTCTTTCTTGTGCTGACATTTTCAAGCCCGTAGCCAGGGGGGTGCGGTGGGGGCGTCCCCCCCCCCCCCCCAAATTTGACAATGTACAAAAATGTTCCACAAAAATTCCCTTAATGTCCACCAAAAGAACACCTACCGCACCAGAATACGTAAGTGTAGGTCATTTTTTAATAGAATACTGCACAAAATGCTTACAAAAGTGCTAAAAACCTTCTTTTTTTTTTTTGGCTTGTCACTTTGTCAAAACCACTAAAATTAGTTTAGGGTCGACCAAAATGAAAATTTTTCCTCCAAAAGGTCCACTTTTTGAAAATCCGCACCCCCTCGAAAAAATCCTGGCTACGGGCCTGGACACTTTCAAAACCATTGTTTATGAATTGCTTGTCATCAGCAGTTTGGCCAAAAATAATGATTTTAAAAGTTCGTACAAAATGGTCCAATCACCATCAAAACACTGTTTGTACGAAGTATTGTGACCATAGTCAAAGTCAAACAACGTTATCATCATCCACAAAGAATTTTCTAAGACTTGTAATGAAAATCTTCAGTGGTTGACTGTTATCAAAAAATACCAAGTGCAAATTATTTGCACATAAAATTCTCTAATTTTGTGCAATGCACCTTTGGATCATCAATTCTCAACAACACAAATGAAAAGAAATATTTTTTAGACTCTCAAAATGACAAATTGACAATATTCAGCAAAATTTAACTCGATTGTCCAGCTAACAAACATACAAACAAATAAAAAAACGTTTACAATACATCAGGAACAACAACAAACTAACTGTTGCCTCAATTAAACAACTAAATCAATACCAGCTGTAATATAATTATACTTTTGTATATAGTTCCATGAATTTAAAAAAAATTATCCAGAATCTAGTTACAAGTCATATTCAATTGTACATAATATTCTGGTTTAAATTAACAATTTACAAGCTGGGTGTAACCAATATTACCATGGCAACCAGGTTTTTTCTGTGAGTGTATGGTGTTGAATTTGAAATATTAAAATAATCATGCCTAATTCAAATTGTCTATTAAACTGTTAAAAGGTACATGAACCCATCTTCCTCTGTCAAATTTGAGATTTTGATCATACCACCAAGAAAGGGTCATATTTTTCTCATAAAACCTGTACATTTTTGCAATTAAAGGGGCATTGGACAAGTTCAGCATCATCCCCAAACTTTTCCCAAAGCATTTTGGGATTTTTGCATCATTATATTAGCGGTAATAATGACAGCTTGCAAAGTTTCATTGTCAAATTCAATCCCTATACATCAAAATATTTCAATATTTGTTTATTTATAATTATCGTTGTCGACAACGATAAATACTGCCCTCTATAGTTCATTTTTTAAATTGGCCTTTTCAGGAGATCTAATACAAACTTTATAATTTTTTTAATTTATCTACAATCTATGATGTGAAAGAAATGTTTTACAAACAAATCTTTGGCTTTTTCTTGATAAATATAATCAATAAATACGTTTCGGGAATAGCCTCATACCCAAGATCAACAAATGAAATAAAATTCAAATTTTGACTTTTCTGAAGGTTTTAATCAAAATTTTCCTGGTACTGGTAATTGACTACTATTTTCAAGCATATGGAGTGGAAATCATCCACAAATAAAATGTCAAAATTTTGTCCAATTCCGCTTTAAATCTTGATTCTGTAGTTGAAAGTTATTGAAAAATGTAGTATAGTATGCACTAGAAAACAAACTGCAGATATGCCATTAATGGAAATTTTAAAATGTGTTTTACATAAAAAGAAAAATTTTGAAGCAAAGGAGCCTTACCTACTGAAAAAAATAAATGTGCCTCTTCCCATATCACCTCTTTCCCTCCTGAAAACTTTGCAAAATTTGACACTTACATAAGCTTAGAATTTTCAAATTCTTCCAAATTTTGCACCATCATGGCTTGAAGAAAAACTAAGAAACAAGAAAATATATGCCACTGAAAATAACACAATTTTTTGTGAAAATTGTGATTTTAATAATTAAACTTGTATAAAATCTTGATGATGTGACATTGGATAAGCTTTTGGTGTATCTTTTTTATTCTTTAGCTATCTTTTTGAGTTTGAGCATAAACGTTTTTGATCCCTACAAATTGCATGGCCCTGTTTGCAGCTTTCTCCCTATGAAAATGTCTCAGCAACGCAAATCAAACTTCATAACTGAAGTATGTAGACAGTTTTAGGTCTTCATAACTGAAGTGCGTAGACAGTTTTAGGTCTTCATAACTGAAGTATGTAGACAGTTTGCAGTTTTGGCTAGTTTTTATGTAAGAAAGTAATATAAGGACACTATCTAGGGCAGTTTTGAGGCATTGCACCCCCCCCCCCCAAAAAAAAAAAAATAATAATAATAATAATGTACAAAAAGGGTCCACCAAAAAGTATAAAAATGTCCACAAAAATAACCCCAAATCATAAAAAGCCTTCATAGTGTTCATTTTATTGGTAAACTACTTAAATATTGAAAAGGGTTTTTTTTTTAATTTTTGCTTGTCACCTTCTAAAAACCACCTTAAATTAGTTAAGGGTTGACCCAAAATGAAAATTTTACCTTAAAAGGTCTACTTTTTTAATTTAGCACCCCTAAAAAAAACCTGGCTACAGGCCCGAGAAGTATTATATAATTTTTGGTGTTCAACCCTGTAAAAGGAAGACAGTCTAATTAAACCAGGATTAAACTAAACTGACAATTACATGCCAACAAAGTTCAATTTGCCTGAGTGTGAAACATTATTTCCTTTAACAATGTATTTGAAGGGTAATTACTTATTGAAAGTGTGAACACACTTAAAGGGACTAGCCTAGATTTCATGTAACAGATTACATTCAATGTTATTTTCATACCATACTTCTGATTTGGGTACATTTTTGGAAAGTCTGTTGTACATGTAAATTAGTTAATAGCGTGATTAGGCGACGAAAAAAAATATCATTTTTTACAGGGTACTCTTAAGTAGGGTCGGTCGGTCGGGCAAATTGTTTTTCCTATTTTTTTGCCTAAAATAAGCCACAAATCCGAAAAAATTAGAGAAAAAAATGAAATGTTTTAACAAAGAAATTTTCTTTAAAATTTTAATCAAGATTGTTAAATTTTGGCCAAAAAATGGCTGATTTTACATGATTTTGGCAAAACTAAAAAAAAAACACCTTTCAAAAACGCAAATTTAGGGTTGGTCGATCAGGCCCGAAAACAGGGTTTTTTATTTTCGTCACCTTATGGTAAATTTATAGTTCTTATGAGCTATCATATATTTGATCTGATTTGTACTTTTGAAATGGCAGCTATTTTAAGGAAAAAAATGACTAGTTTGTCTTTGCAAACAACTCAGTAAAGAACAGATGTAACCAAGTTTACACCTCCAATAGGTCATATAGCATTGTGGCGAAAAAATAAAATAAGCAACTATAGGCTACTTAATAATTTATTAGACAGTGAAAACAAAAATCCATAGTGCAGGGCCCCATGTCCAATTAATTTTTATTTTGCCTTATAGTAGGTTTCCCAGATTGCATCAAAATAGTAATTTTATGGTCCCTACTAAAACTCGGACCCGGACCCGGACATGGACTCGATCAGATTAAACTAATTTTGTTGAAAATTTGTGATTCCTGCAATATAATTTCATTCATTTTCTTGCTGAGAAACAAATGTTTCTATTATATAAACACCCACCTGAGACTTATAAGAATTTTCATGTGTAACAAACAGCCAGTGGATTGTACAATTAACAGATTGGTCCCAGATGGGTGTTAAGTAAGAGAACGGCCTCGTTTACCACAACTTTCATGGAAAACAAAACATTGGCTTCGGCTATCTCCTCAGCCAATTCCACAAAAGTTGTGATACTCGGCTTTTCTCTATTACATAAATCTCAATTCCAAATGGAATCTATGCTAGCCCCATCAACTCTCAGAATAATATCTTCATGTACAGAGCTGTTATCAAAACTTCTCTATAAATTACTCACACGCAGTTTCCATTTATTATCATACCCAATATATAAACACACGACACCCGAACAGCACAACGCTCAATCATCTTAAGAAACAATAAAAAATCCTACTCACATCTTGCGCATCTATTGTTCCAATTACCATAGCAACCAATACAAGCGGTATCATCCTCACCATGGCGATGATCCAGGAATAAGAAATCCTAAATGATACAAACAGACAATTCTCAGTGAGTTTACTTAGTCCAAGAATTCGTGCTGAACTGTCAGAAGACAGACTATCATAGTATTGGAAATTACCTCAATAATTGTATTGGAAATTACCTTGATATTGTATTTAATCAATATACTTGATATACACACACGTACAACTAAATTTCACAATGACATGTGCAAAAGTGACTCTCATTCATTCAATGTTTGGTGGACAGTGAAAGTGTGTTTGCTCACTTTCATATATTCATGAGATAAAAATATCAATTTTTGTGGTGTACAAATTTTCACTATCTAGTGAGGAAATGGTCACAATTGTGCTGATTGTCGTAAAATTTCCATGACTAAAAAATACACATTTTTTAAAAGTTTGAATGCTTTGTGGCAAGTTGAATGCATGCACTCATTGTTAATAATTACTACTGATATCTACCTTTATACATGTTTTAATATGGAAAATAAAACTGAATGAATGAATGAATGAATCAGTGAATGAATGAATGCATAGTGTTTTATTATAATTTCATAAAATTGTGTTTTTAAGTCAAATTTATGAAATTCAAATCATAATGCCAGTGAATTTGTCCGTACTGATGATCAAAAAACTCTTATGTTAAAAAGACGTTCAATGCAGTTAAACTTCTTTTTTAATTCTTTATTTTCTACTTAATCCATTTCAAGGGTTTCTCAGAGAAGCAGTTGCTCATGACAATGGGGTTTCTATTGTGCATCTATTTTGTGAGGTTAATAATGTAAATTTAGGGGAAAACATGTATATTTTTGAGATGCCTGAATCTCAAAACAAGTATGGTGATTTTTTTATTTAGGATTTGTTATCAGCACAAATAAATCTACCAAACATTAAGGTCTGCATGCACAAAACAGGACTAAAGTTGTCCTGGAATAAGTGAAATTTAAAATTGGGGGAAAACACATATTTAGAGAAAGCTAGTGATAATTTATGTATTGTTTAAAGATTTAAACTACTGTTATTATTTGATTCATTTGTCTGTTTTAGAACATTATAATTATTTTTAGAACAAACAAAATGATATTAGTCCCAGGCTAAACCAATTGTTGTTCTTTTTGACAAAAAGTCAATGTTCCAAAACAGACAAATCATAGAATTTTAAGCATAGATCTCAAAGCAAGGATATAAATTATCACAGATTTCAAAAATATGTGTTATTTTTAAGGAATCAATTTCACTTAGTCCGGGACTAACTTTAGTTCTGTTTTGTGCATACGAACCTAGGTTCCTATATTAAGATGTGTATAATTTACTTTAAACTGATTGACCTTGGCCTCTGAAATGCATTGTGCAAGGTTTCAACCTTAGCTTGTGTCTGGTTTTCTCTTGAGAGGCAAAGAAAGTATGCAACCATGGGGATGAGGCTGTTATGTAAATACAAAAGAAATGAAAAATAGGTATAACAATTAACTTTACATTTTTTGCTATATCTCAGAAACTTTAAAGAATTTGGAAGTGGAATTTTGGATTCATAATCAGAAAAATATGGGCTTTTAATTGACATCAAAAATATACTACTTCCAGTTGAGGCCTGGGGATGAGAATGTGATCGGAAATGTGATGTGAAACCTACATCTTTAAGGAAATTATGTGGAGATTTTGTTTCTCAGAGAAAATCCCTTAAGGGTAAATGACCTCCATCTGCTCAGGAAAATGTGAATCCTAACTTGCAGTAAAAATTACGTTCATCCAAGCGAGACGATTTAGGGACTGTAGCCTTAAACTAAACTGTCAAAAAGGTTGATTCCCTAGTACCGAAAAGAGTCACTGAATTAAGAAACAAAATCACAACTGTCACACACTATTTATAATTTGTATAAATTATCATTAATGCATGAAAGAATTTCAATCAATGAAAATATTTACCTTGACAATGGTTTTCAATAAAGAGTGCCAAGTCATTTCCAGCTCATGGGTGTCTCACATATGGAAGTGACGTACGAGTGCCACTGAACACCTCCGAAGTAGGAATCTTTCGGTAACAAATTGGGTCAAAAAAGGGGGTCTTCCAGTGATAAAGTGCAAAATATGGGGGATCTTTGGGCAAAATTCACCAAAAAGTTGTGTTTTTCAGGGTCAAAATGGCCAAAAAATTTGCAAGATTTTTGCAAAATTTTCGAAAAAAATTAAATCAAACTAAGAAAATGGTGGGTCTTTGAGTGACAAAGGTGGTTTTAGTGACAAGGAAGTTGAAAAAATAGGGGGTCATTGAGTGACTTGAGGGAGTCTTTCAGTGAGAGCGAGCGAAAAAAACCTGGGTCTTTTTGGTGTCACATAGCACATACCTCAAAGTAGAGTGCCCCCCCCCCCCCCCCCCGATTTCCAGTGGGTGACGTGAGGGCCAGGGTGGAGTGTTTTCAATCTAGAAACACTGAGACTGCACTTTCAGTTGTGATGTATTGGCTGTACAGGAAGTGGTTTAGAAAAGTGATTGAATTGTCAATTGGCTATAGAATTTGTTATGTGAACTTGTTTAGAAAGTGATTAAAAGGGACTGGCCTAGATCCTGTCCGCTGATTTTCTGACTATATATTTTTTTCACATGTATCGATAGTACATGATTATACTAACATATCCTACCAGTAGTTTCCGCTGAATTTGTGTAACAGAGGAAAAACATAAAATTATTTACCAGCTGTATTTTTTGTAGCCGGCGACAAAAAATGGTTGAAAAAGTGTTTCTAGTATCAAATCTTAAAAAGATCTTAATTCTACACCTGTGATGGTTAAAACAATTATTTCTGATAAAATTATTTCGCTTTTGATATGTATAAACTTATCTCCAAGAGCTTCATTTGATCTGGTAAATCCAGACTGAGGTACAAATTTAGGATTTGCTAAACACTGGATAGTCACACCACCATCACATATAGATATATTGCAAATCAATTTGCTGTCAATTTGAGCCATTTCTGTGTAAATTGTTGTACTTCTTGGATTTTACTACACTTTTTTTTAAAGCTTTATTTAAAGCATTTCCATAAGTTTTTATTTCTAAGTGAAATCTAGGCTAGTCCCTTTAATATTCATTGTTCTGGTATCAGTGCTAGTATAAAATGACACAAACAAGTGAAATGTCAGTATTTTTCAATTTACATATTTCAATATAACCTATATATAAATACTGATCCAAATCCTATCTGAATTGGTCAACTGGTTCTAGAGATATGACAATTTAAACAAAACAATTTTCTGCTTTTATTGCTCTGTATCTCAAAATCATCTTTCCTAACATGTGACTATTGCCCTTCATCATGTCACATATTGGACGTTCCAGGGCGTCACCAAGAGAAGAGATCAACATTTGTCCATGAACCTCTGCGTGTGGTTGGCAAACCATTTTAGCTCTGATTTTTTCTTCAACCTTCCTAAATAGGCCATATATTTTGTAAAATAATATATTATCTACCTAAATATAACAGTATTTGACAAAATTTCTCCGAATTTGATTTTTTTAATTTCTAATAATTTTGTGTATATTTTGTGTTGTGCAATATACGATTCTTGAAGTATTTGCATTCACCAGCATTTCTGAGCCGGCCAGTAGTGTAGTCGGCGGTATGGCCTAATGAGATAAGTTCTTGCCTTTAAGCACAAAGGTTATAGGTTCAATTCCAGCTTCGACCATAATTTTTCTTTCGTCTTTTTTCTTTTAATTTCAATTAGATCTAATCATATTCTTTGACATGTCACTTTTTAAGATGCAATCCTCTATTTTTCCTCATTTTTTAAAAATTAAATAAGACATGAGTTACTTATAAAATTTGATACAGTATACTGCTGTACAAGATATTGTTATCCACCTGGTTGGGCACTTCTGGGTCAGAGAAGGTCCACTTTGCTGGTACACTGTGTAGTTATTAGTAGCCCAATAAGAATTATGGAGCCAAAATAGAGTTGAGAACATTCATATCTTTAAGGGTATGTGTCTAAAACTCTTATTGGACTCCGATTACAGCCAATGTGAGCTTTTAAAGTTAGCCAATTTGGACAAGAAAGTAACGTATTTCAATGGAACAAATTAGCGATATTTCAGATTCTGTAAAAGAGATTGTGAATCCGACGTTGATATCTTCTCTTGGCGTAACCGGACTTTTTCATTTAAGGGGGCGAGTGGGGGGAAAACAATTTTTCAGGGGGCAAAAGAGTTTTTGCTCCAATACAAAAAGATACACCAAAAATGTTTTCAAGTAACAGATCCTTTTCGATATGACGGGTCACATTTATGAATTTATTTCATTTCAGTAGACTCAGACATAATCAATAGCACATTATGACAAACAAAACATTACATGACCGTGAACTTGAAATGTGTTTAACTGTTTGTGTTTCCCTATGTATTGTTGTGATTTCGGATGCCTTCATTTACCCAAAGATTAATTATATATTAAGAAATGTATATTTACTTTTGAATGTCACTTTAAGCAACTGAAAAATAAGCCCAACCATAAGCCACTGCATGGTGCGATTTAAAAAAAAATGGATTTCGGTTCAAGGAAATTATAGAAAATACACAAGTTGCGCTAAAACTTACTAGTTTTTGATATGAAAATTGTCTAGAGCATTTGAAAATGAGTATTATCTTTTCCCTTCCCAGAATTTTAAAAAGTGACCCTGCAAATTTATTAATGGTTGCATTCAATCAATACTATTGGTGCATGTCTATGTGAAATATTCCTGGGGGGCTACTTAGTACAAAAGGGGTTATGGGGACGTGCCACAAATTTGGGTAGCAAAATCAGGCTTTCTGGTATTCCAATTGTCCTTTTTCTTCCCAAAATGTGGTATTTTGATGGGTTTTCTTTTCAAAATTTTCGGAAATTTGGGCCAAATTCCGCATGACATTTTTTATGAAAATGTTAGAAAATTTTGCCAAAATAGAACCAATTTTGACAGAAAAAATGAGAATTTTGATTAAATTTGGCTCAAAATTTAGAAGATTTTGTATATGGAAGGGTCAATTTTTCTTAAAAATTGGTATTTGGATGGGTTGCTTTCCAAATTTCCCAGAGGCACGTCCCTACCCAAACCAAACTTGAGTACCCCCCCGGGAAAATATTATACAAAACCCTTTTTATTTTATATCACTAAGCAATTACTATGGTGATAATTGGGTACACAAAACAGAGATTGAAATGTAGCCATGATTCATCAAAAAATAACAAACTTGTGGCTATTGTACACATTTTGTTAGCTTGCAACAAAGTGATCAACATACCCCTTTACCTAAGGAGCCAAACAGGTTTACTTGCAACGAGAAATTATTGTAATGTGTCCTATCTAGATGGGTGCTATGGACCATAGGTAACATCACTAGGGTGGACACAAAATCATTCTGTTGCAAGGAACCATGCAGGAGGGGGTTAAAAGTCATTGCAGGGGGCAAATTTTACAATTGGTCAAATCTTGTTCAAAACCATTCTTACACGGTTCCTCTCATCTTAACGAACCAGAAAATGTATACTTTGATCCATCTCCGAAGAGTTATATCCTAAAACATGAAAGGTCAAATCAAGGGTCAAGAGATGGGTCTATGGGAGTCAACAATTTCAAAAGTGTCCGATTTTGTTCAGAATGGTCTCAAATTGTTCACCTTGCAAAACTGTTTGTACAAAGTAATATTTTCAATTGTCTACGATCAACCGTTGCTATGATTACAGGTCGATATGAAGGTTTTGCTATTTCATGTATTTGCACAAATTGGAAATAAGGAGTTTTTCTTTATACCATAGAAACGATTGAACGAAGACGTTGGAACATATTACTTTATGTAGACAGTTTTGCAAGACGAACAATTTGAGACCATTTTGAACAAAATCTGACACTTTTAAAATTTTTGACTCCCATAGGCCAAAAATGTGACCCCTGTAATCACCTTTCATGTTTTCGGTTATATCTCAAAAACCCTTCATCAGATATTGGTCAAAGTATACTTTTTCTGCTACCTTGTGATGAGAGGTACATGTTAGAATGGTTTAAAACAAAATTTGACCCATTTTGAAATTTGCCCCTTGCAACGACTTTTACCCCCTCCTGCAGGGTCCCATGCAGGTGACTGATTTTGTGTCCACGTCCACCCTAGTGTTGTTACCTATAGTCCATAGAACCCAAATAGATAGGACACATTAAAATAATTTCTCGTTGCAGTTTTACTCCTAAAATGGGGTTTTGCTCCCTGGGTACCTTTGACCTATATATATCTACATTGACTTTCTAATTGTAATACCCTATTTTCAAGTTTAACTTCACTCTAAAATGGGAAGATTTACTTATTATAAGTCTTACAGACTGTTATTAGTGATGAGACTTTTCAGAGATTTAAAATTTTAAGTCTAAACACTGAAAGTTTGTTATATGAGAATTCATTTTCGACATAGAATCAAACATTATAATTATTAAAAGTGAGCTTTTTGATTCAAAAGGAACTATAAATAAACACACCAAAACCATTATTCCACTCTCTAAATTTCAGTGACAAAACTTTGAAAAGACTATTGCTGACTTTTTGGATTAAACATAAAATCTTTTGGTTTTAAAAACACATTTTGAATCATTATTAGGTTTATTTTTAAGTCGAAAAGACTAATTTAAAATAAATCTTATTTTCAAGACTTAAAAATTTAAGGTTCATCACTAATAACAGTCTTTAAGACTTAGGGCGCGTTCTCACTGTGCTATTTGGTACCAGGTCGTGGTACTCGATCCTACATCGAGCCCACCTCCTTGCCCAGTGAGAACGCGTTTAATGTGGGCTCAGACCTACATCCGAGATCGGTTCCGAGACCACCTCATGTAGGTAGTCTCGGTACCAGGACGTGGTACCAAATGCATAGTGAGAAAAAGTAAGTCTTTCCATTTTAGAGAGTTGTATTTGATACCCTAATTGTGGGGCATGCTTGTTGCCCAAAACCGTGAAATAAAAACCCTAATTTTGCCTCTTGAAAAAAATGTCATGATAATTCTTTGTAGGTAATGTTTCCCAAGTAAAGGAAACTTTGACCAAATTTCAAAATCACTTTAAAATTTCAAATTTTTGCAAAAAAAAATACACAATATAAATATTTAGAAATTTTTTGCACAGACCTTTCAAGCTGATCAACTATTTACAGACCTGACTGTTTAAGTCAATATAAACTTTCAATCAGTTGACTGACCCACAAATACTAATGCCCCAGATCAAACAAAATTTAGTAAATGAGTGCATCAACGATGCAGTGACCACGTCCAGTCTTGATTTGACGTTCACATTACAAAAAGGTTTTAAATGCATATAAAGTTCGTTTACATCGTTCTATAAGAATGCACATGCTATTGTCTAACAGCTTCTAGCACACAAACACACATGTGAAAGGGCAATGCCTGGCAAAATGAGACGTCTAAATAAATATACTGGCGACGACCCTCTTACACACACCAGAGAGTTGACTAAGGTATCAAAATTTAGCTAATTAAATGCACTATTCAATACCAAGTGAAATAAAATTGATCTGAGTAAGAGATGCAACCAAGAGTCATTGGTGTTTGTGATGTTTGACAGGAAATAAATCAGGCATAAATAAAATGAAAATCCCATAGAGAATTTAAAAGGTGCATATTAAAACTAGGAAAGCCTATTAGATGGTCGACGTACTTTTATTTGATGTAAAGCCCTATATTTATTGATAT
>JXSR01S045980.1:25657-40136 GCA_000969725.1 Ophiothrix spiculata
TTCTTAAAGCGGATTTGCATACTGAACATGATGATGATGTCATTTTTGGACCAAAAATGTGTATATTTGGTCCTAAAGTCCAAAAATCATGTTTTTTTGGCCAACAATTTCGAACTATTTTTACTTTTTAAAATCTAGAAACCCATACCTAAAGGAACGTATTTCTCGAATTTTTTATTTTGTTCTTACTTTTTGAAATATTGCCAAGTTTTTGAGATATTGTCAAAAAATAGTCCATAATGTCAAAAATCCCACCGCTGCCACCATTTTTGACAAAATATGACACTCTTTGACCTATTTTTGGCAATATTTCAAAGAGTAAAAAAAAAATCAATGCGTTCCTAGATATTGAATTCTTGATTTTTACAAGTAAAATAGTTCAGAATTTCACCAAAGCACAATTTAGTTAGCTTTCCCTTACAATTTGGGGTCAAAAACATGATTTTTGAACCTTAAGGCCAAAATGACACATTTTGTTTCCAAAATGACCTCACCATCATGTTAAGTATGCAAATCCGCTCCCAGAAATATATACTTTTATTTGGATTCAGACGTTCACCCATTATGTAACAGGTACCTGAAGTGCCTAATGTAGTTTTTATAATTGATGTCATTAATTATGCAAATCAGATGCATAGGTACTTTTTTAGTACTCAAAGCTAACACTACCAGCAACTTATATGGACAGTTCGAAGTCAAAATATTCAACGGGTGTGGAGTTCTGTGATCTAGATTTCTGATAACATGTTGGGAAATCAGGAAAATACAGCTAATTAAGTAATTAATTATGCAAATTAGCCATTTTATGATGTATAACTCAACATTTTAAGCTATATTCTTGAAGCACATAATGTAAGCAACATACTCTGAAAGTTTGAAGCTTGTACAATAAAAACCTTATGATATGATCAAAAATGTTTGTTGAGACTGTAATATCTTGGTGCCATGCCAATATAAAGAAAATAAAAGAGTTGACCTTTGACATCTGTTCTCCAAAATAGCACTATCAAACTGAATAAAAAATGTAATATCTCCTCAACGGAAGGTCCGATTTCAAAAATTCAAACAGATTTTTAAAGCTGAAAGTTTCCTCTTTCAGCAAATAGAGAAATATTATGAATTTTTAGTTGGATAATTTTTCACCTGAAGTGCCTACTTTAAGGTAAGCTTACAACTTTTAACTCTAAAATTTTTGGAATAAACTTAACATTTTTGAAAAACAATTATGACAAAATGAATTATGAATATCTTAACTTTTATGTATGGTGCAAATTAAACATAAAATGAATTGATACATGATAAAAAAATGATGAATATTTGTTGCCTAGTCAAGCATTTTGGAAAGTGACTCTATGCAATTCCTTACACTTGGGAAACAATTGGTACTGTCATACACGTGTAAGTTGGTGGAGGAAGCGGTGTCCACCTGTACAAACTCACATTTCATATTCAAAACAAAGTCACATGTCTAGTCGTCAAGTTTGATAAATTATGTAGCTTTGTCAAATTTCAACATATTGTATTCTATTGTCAAAATGATATACTAGTATATAGCTAGTCCTTTTCAAAACTTAACATTTTTGAAAAACAATTATGACAAAATGAATTATGAATATCTTAACTTTTATGTATGGTGCAAATTTAACATAAAATGAATTGATACATGATAAAAAATGATGAATATTTGTTGCCTAGTCAAGCATTTTGGAAAGTGAATCTATGCAATTCCTTACACTTGGGAAACAATTGGTACTGTCATACACGTGTAAGTTGGTGGAGGAAGCGGTGTCCACCTGTACAAACTCACATTTCATATTCAAAACAAAGTCACATGTCTAGTCGTCAAGTTTGATAAATTATGTAGCTTTGTCAAATTTCAACATATTGTATTCTATTGTCAAAATGATATACTAGTATATAGCTAGTCCTTTTCAAGTTTAAATATGTTTTATGACATAATTTGAAAGTTTTAATTAATTTCAAGATCATTTAATATCAGTGTAATGTACATTTTCTTATTAGGGCCTATCTCGTGTACAAAGTGATGCTAAAGAACATCAAATGTATTTGTTGCTGTAACTTTTTAATTACTAAACCTATCAAGGTCAGTATATACATAAAGACTCCTAAAAAGTACCGCCTCACCTCGAAAAAATGGCTTGTGCACAAATATTGAACTCGCAACTGTAATTTGAAGATTTTGTGTACAAGCGCTAGAATTTCAGCTTTCATTTGAAACACTATTTCTGACATGACTGAGAAACATTGAAGTTATGAACTTATAAAACTTAATTTGAAAAAGTTGCTGATTTCATTTTTCAAACTGTACAAATTAACCAGTAACACAAGGCTAAGGATCAATATGAGACAAGTGACTGGTCACTGAAGTGCACTTTTTTCAAAGCATGCGTCATGGATCTCTAAACATCGTCAATAAACTTGCATGAGCGACACCAAGGGGGGGGGGGGGGGGGGATTGGGGGAAAATGCCCCTAGTCATAAGCTTCCCCCATTGCCAACAGTTTCAATCACTGAGAAAAAATAAACACTCAATTTCCACTTGTTTTTGATCATTTGTATGTAAAATATCAAAACAATTTTTTTTCATGAATGAGTTTTTAACATTTTCTTTAGCTAAAACTAGCAGATTTAGCAGAATTTGTTGCGTTTTTTATGTGAAAGTGAAAATGACAAGAGGTGGCATTTAGGGCTGGTTTGGGAAGGACCGTCATATCATTTTCCTATGTTCAAGTGGAGGTTTAGTGAAATAATTGAAGTTGCATGAACATCAATAGGTGACATATAAATCAAGGCATGTAACACAAAAGTCGGCAAGTTCATGAAGCATGGACAACTATGGGTTTTCCTATCATGTCAAACTCATCATGCAATTGAAGAGTGTTTTTCCAAAACTCACTTAGTCCAATAGCTGCCACATGTTATACTTGCATAGATTCTAAACCTACTGATTTTGTTGTAAAAGGTCGGTGTAAATGACCAAAATTTATGTCATATTGATCGAAAATTCATATTAGCACTGCAATGCACACACACAATAAGATAATATTTAGAAACATGCTTAATTTCCTGGACTTAGTGAGTATTGGAAAAATCTGTTTTATTACTATTTTATAATGTCCCTTCAGGGCAGTAAACCGCGACCAACTGATCGCAGTCAGGATAAGGAAGTCTGACCCTTGCAATATGAGGTAAAATTAGCATCAGAACAATCTGGTTCAAGGATTTAGGGGTTAAAATCTAGCATGCAGGCAGCCGTTGGACTAAGTGAGTTTTGAAAAAACACTCTTCAATTCTACAATAGGTACATGTTGTTTCTACAGTGTTTACCAAACTGAATGGTCTTTGAGTGACTAATTATCATCTTGTTAGGCTTTTGCCAAGGAAACCCAACTTACTTAATTGGAACTGTACTTGGTACCAAGTAAGCTAAAGGAAGCTTAAATGTTCAACTGGGCTCCAGACCGCACAACACTAAATCACTCCACAAATGGTGTAGGGGTAGAAATAGTCCCGGTAAAAACATAGTGCAACCTGGAGTATTTTGTTGTGGTGGTAGAAGAACTGGTTATATGTGACATGGTTTTATGTTAATAAATTAAAAAGACCTAAGTCTTGTGGTCACTTATAATTTCCAAAACAATTGACACCCGTTATTATTTTGACTTACGGAGAGTAATTTCCGGTGCATGTCTACATCGGTCAGGAGGCATCTTTACCAGCCAGAACGTGTTTTATCGGAAATTGTTTTATGAATTTAAGGTTATATTAATTAAAGAAAAAAATAAGTGCTACAACGTGATACAAATTTAAATTTCCAAAAATTGTCACGCCTGTATGAAAAAGCCCAGACAACTTGGGCTTTACAGCATTGGTTTCAATGGGGAAGTTATTTAGTGGTGTGCGCCCTCCAAGATGTTTTTAAATTCGGTTTTTGTATAAATACAGTAATACAGCTTTTGAATATAATGACTGCATAATGAAAGCAATCATTATCAGAGGATGGTGGATATGATGTAATTCCTATTTTTAGATTTTAAAAACCTCGCCAAAACTTTGTTCATAAGATGTAGTACTACTCCGTTTTCATGTATTCCTACACTTCAATGTCTGCCATTATCCAGTCTTTTTGTATCCATGACCACTGATGAAATGATTTTATTTTCATTTAGCCATGGCTGAGAAGCAGAGATTGCAAGATGCCGATGCTAGGAAACCCGACTCCAACTGGAAACGTTGGGGGCCATATTTATCAGAGCGGCAATGGGGGACTGTCAGGGAAGATTATTCTGAACATGGCGATTGGTAGGTGATCATTTGTAGTTTCAGGTCCCAGGGGGGCCACTTTAGCTATATTGGTATACACATGCATGAACAAGAAAACATTGAAAAAGGGGTCATTTTTCCCTGACCGACACTGAAAGCACTGCTTGTGTTTAGGGGTTTAAAACACTGATTTTGAACAAAAAGAGGTGTTTTTTTCAAAACAAATACACAAATTTTGCCAAAAAGGGGTGTTTTCTTCCAGCTAAGCTAAGCTAAAAACTTACAAAATTAATCTTTAACATCAACATCAACAAAAAAGACTAAATCATGGGGCAATTACAGTAAAGTTTCTTGCCCCAGGAGACATGGTCTGACTGGGGTTTGAAGCTGGAACCTTTGTATTTTGAGTCCCATGCCATTCCAAGATATCACGCTGTAGAGGACCTCGTTTGGATTATTGTCAAAAACAAGAAGTGGCATAAATTTTGCTTCCCAACTGCCAAGATATAGGTTTATTGGCTTGTTCAAAATTTGATTTAAAAGCTATGAGGTCAAAATTTAACAGTTAATACTCCATTATATTTCAACAATCATGACAAACACTTTGAAACGAGTATCTCTATAGGAGCTTTTGTGGTCTAGTGGAACAGAGAAGGACTCTGAATCAGTAGGTCGTGAATTCGAGCCCCGCTACAGCCAACGGGTTATGTCCTTGGGCAAGACATTTGATCCTAATTGCTTCATCGACCCAAGCATTATCATGGGTAGTTACTAGGAATATACTCAATAGGCGCCGTGATTGTAAGGCAGCCGCGTAAGTTGGTTTTATTCTATTGGTAACGTAATAAATGTAAAACACTTTGATCAATTCTGGAAAAGCGCTATATAAGCACCGACATTTATTTTTATTTATCTACAACTTGAAAAAAACCAAGCATATTTGATGTTAAAGCTGTGATTTTTTGTGATTTTGCTCCTCAGTTGGGATTATTTCCCCCATGATCATGCCAGGAAACGAGCCTACCGATGGGGTGAAGATGGTCTACTGGGCATCACAGACAGGGAGTGTCGGCTCTGTTTCTGCCTAGCTCTGTGGAATGGAAAGGATCCAATTCTCAAGGAGAGACTCTATGGTCTTACAGGTAAGATGGGGTGAAGACCACCCAGGGGCGTCGGAAACCGTGTAGGCCATGTGGGCTTTTGCCACACCACCTTCAGCCAGAAAAAAATAAAATTCATTTAATTTTAGTTGCGGATCTAGGATCTGAATTTTACGGGGGCGGAGAGTGTGTTTTTCAGCTCCTATAACAAAAAAAATTGAACCAAATAAGGCTGATTTTGCAGTTTTTTGCCAATTTTACGGGGGGCGCCCGCCCCTTCAGCCCACCCCCTGGATCCGCGGCTGAATTTGATGCATTTTATTATAGTCCTTGCATAAATGACCACAGCATTTAATGCTTCACAATTTCTTTTTTATTAACTATTGTCTTTAATATTGGGCTTAGTTGTTTCCTTAATTTTTGTTAACTAAGGGGCCATAGCCTCACCACTTTTACCAGGGGCCATACCACTTTTGTTTTCCCTTCCAACGCTCCTGGTGAAGAAGGGTTACTGGGCATCACAGACAGGGAGTGTCGGCTCTGTGTCTATTTAGCTCTATGGAATGGAAAGGATCCAATTCTTAAGGAGAGACTCTATGGTCTTACAGGTAATAGAAGTTTCATCCAGAAATTCTTGGTGCATCCTCCATAAGAATCTAAAAATGGAATTGCACAACAAAAAAAGACAGTTTAATAGGCCTAACTGACTAAAGAAGTTTTGTTACTGTATGGCAACTTTTTTATGCCAATGTTATTAAAAGATTAAATTATATCAACCGATCAACCCTGCCATTTGAAGATATGCAGGTTTTGTTTTTTTTAAATTGCTGGCAAGTATTAAACGGCTCTTTTGAAGCTGTTTAGGTGAGCACAAGGAGAGCAAAATAGAGGCTAAAAGCAATGAGGAGAGGAAACCTCACATAACCTCACATTTCAAGAGAAGCTCCAAATTGCTCACCTAGAGCCATTGAGGAGAGCAATTAAGTGAAGATGGTCTACTGGGCATCACAGACAGGGAGTATTGGCTTCATTTCTGTTAGCTCTATGGAATGGAAAGGATCCAATTCTTAAGGAGAGACTCTATGGTCTTACTGGTAATAGAAGTTTAATCCAGAAATTCTTGGTACATCCAGGGGGTGGGGGAGCAACCGATGGGGTGAAGATGGGCTACTGGGCATCATGGACAGGGAGTATCAGCTTAGACTGTATCCTGCATCGTCGACCGGCCGGGCGCACTGATCACTGCGTTGTGCTGGCCAGTGACGACTGTAAAAATAATGGTCTTAAAAATGGAGCACTTTAGCTCATTAATTTATGTAGCTTTGTCAAATTTCAACATATTGTATTCTATTGTCAAAATGATATACTAGTATATAGCTAGTCCTTTTCAAGTTTAAATATGTTTTAAAAACAATTATGACAAAATGAATTATGAATATCTTAACTTTTATGTATGGTGCAAATTTAACATAAAATGAATTGATACATGATAAAAAATGATCTTTCCAAGGCGCGTTTGGGTTATTAATAACTCGTTTACGTTACGCCAGCGAGTGATAAATGCGAACATGTTTAAGAGGCTATGTTACCAAAATGAGTAACATTGTGCTCCAAAAAAATTGCATGTTATTTTGTCAGTCGCCAAATAGCCAGACCGGAAGTATGGCGCCCTCAGCTATTTGGCGACTGTGGAGTCAGTCTAAGTATCAGCTCTGTTTCTGTTTAGCTCTGTGGAATGGAAAGGATCTAATTCTCAAGGAGAGACTCTATGGTCTTACAGGTAATAGAAGTTTCATCCAGAAATTCTTGGTGCATCCTCCATAAGAATCTAAAAATGGAATTGCACAACAAAAAAAGACAGTTTAATAGGCCTAACTGACTAAAGAAGTTTTGTTACTGTATGGCAACTTTTTTATGCCAATGTTATTAAAAGATTAAATTATATCAACCGATCAACCCTGCCATTTGAAGATATGCAGGTTTTGTTTTTTTTAAATTGCTGGCAAGTATTAAACGGCTCTTTTGAAGCTGTTTAGGTGAGCACAAGGAGAGCAAAATAGAGGCTAAAAGCAATGAGGAGAGGAAACCTCACATAACCTCACATTTCAAGAGAAGCTCCAAATTGCTCACCTAGAGCCATTGAGGAGAGCAATTAATAAAAGGAAATTCTGTAGTACCTAAAAGACAATCTCTGGATACATCTATCCATAAAACAGGGATATTTTTTTTGTATTTATGAAAACAAAGGTCATTCAGTGAGAGCATTTGCTTCGGAAAATGTGGGGTCATTCAGCGAGAGAGCATGTTAAAAGTGGGGGTCATTCAGTAAGAGCAACTTATGAAAAATTAAGAGGGGTCATTTGATGATAGAAGGTTTAAAAATGGGAGTCATTGTTACCGCACATCCCCGTCATATGTATTTAGGGAGTGCCCCCCCTGGTGGCTACTGTAGGGATGTGTTTTATACATGGTGTCAAAATAAGGCAGTCTGCTACTTCAATTTATATTTTTCCATAACAAAATGTGGTATTTTGATGGGAATATTTTGCAAAATTTCCCAAAATTTGTGCCAAATGGCACAATTTTGGGAACTGTTTTACAAAATTAATAACAAAATAGCCTAAATTGTTGACAGAAATTTGTAATTTTGTGTAAATTTTGACCTAAATGTTAGTTCCCCTTTTCTTCAAAATTTATATTTTATGGATGTCACATCAAATTTCCCAGTTGCAAGTCCTAACCCAATAGAACTTGAGTCATCCGACCACAGCATTACCTGTGGAATTTTACTGGAATTGCAATGCATAATCAAGTCAATATATGTGATGGCCATATCAAGAGGTACAAGTTTGTGACCAAACGAGTTTACATATCATACAAGCAAATTAAACTTATAAATTATAAAGAAAATAATAAGACATTTTTATGCCTTTTCATCATGGTTTATAGAAACACTCCAAGTTTCAAAAGTAATGTTTCATTTTAAAAAGCGTATCTCTTTCAAGTCATATAAAAATCTGCATTTTGTCAAAGGTAGCTAATTTTGAACCTTTTTCGATGTGGTATGTCACATATTTGATATTGTGCTTATTAATGAATTCATATATCTTGTGTAAAATTATAATCAGTCTAATTCTATTGGTAATATTTATAAAAGTCCAGGTGCAGCTTTTAATATGATTTCAGTTTTGTTCATTTACCCTGGACTGGTAAATTCTACAGTTATTTTAAAAATTAAGCTGAACTTGGAAGGAGGGCCAGGTGCGTATCTAGGATTTTAGTAATTACTGGGATAGGGTTCAACGTCCAGGGGCCTACCTTAGGGCCCCTTTGTGGGGTCCAGACTCCAGAGGCAATGTCCCAAAGGGGGTCCAGGGGGTTCCAAGTTCATGGATCTTATAAATTATGAATGCATTTAGTGGCCTCTCTGAATACTTATTTTGACGGATGCTAAAAAAACCCAAGAAAGTTAAAAAAAGGATGAAACTACAACATCGCTTATAACATACCACATAGGAGATAGGAGATCTTAATGTGACTACACTCACATGTTTTTTTTTTCTTTTCTATTATCTGACATGAAGGAAGTCGTTTAAATGAATAATTGTGACCAATCTCTGGTAATCTGTACATGATGCAGCTACATTTTAGTTTTATATGCAAATAAATTGACGATACTTGGAATATAAAAAAAACTATTTTTTTTTTAATTGCCAATAACAACATCTTATCATTATCATATTAAATAGCACTTAGTGTAAAACAACTTCTTTTCTCTCTCCCTCTCTCCTCTGTTTTTTACAAGGGTTCATGCGGCACCCAACACCTCCCCGTGGATTTGCTCCTGAGGGTGGGAAGTTTTGTGATTGAGTTCTATTGGTAATATACATCAATAAATTTAAAAACGTACCTCATATTGGCCAACCTGCCATTATTTGGGGTGGTCAACATGCAGTGCATATACTCTATAAACCTTTCAGTACAAAAATAAGCAATCAGACTCTCTTTTGAGATCCATAAAATTATAGTCTACAACATTGTGAACTTGTGTTTTGTGTTGTGTAAAGCTAAGATTCCTTTTATCCGTTTGCGGCGCGGTTGCGGTAAGGGTACTGGTAGTGGTATAATCTATAGCACAAGATTCAATGGAGATGAATGGCATCAGGTTGAAAGCTGATATTCAATTGTGTCCGTCCGTTTTTAATGTGTTTTCATTTCAGCATCTTCTCTAATTGAAAAGTTTCTGCATGACCAAAACGCATTCAAAATGGATAAATCGCTCCAGGGACCGATTCAAATAAATGCATGGGTTTCCGGGTATCCGCACCGCAAACGGACCGGATAAAAGGAATCACTCTCGTTGAAAACCATTATATCGATTCAAAACACACCGCATGCGAAACGCATGTAGAATCGCATTGAAAACAGACGGTCAAAATTGAATCTCAGCTTCAACATGATCCTATTCAATCATATGCTTTAAATTATACATCTACTAGTACCCTTACAGTGTAAAACGCATCGCAACCACACCGCAAACGGATAAAAGGAATCTTAGCTTAAGAGACTCAAGGGTTGACTAAAGCCAAATCACTGCGAATTAATATATTTTGTGCATGAATCTTTCATGTTTTTGGTATTATTTGTGGCTAATTTTATTGCTACCACATGGACACACCTTGAACATAAGTTCATTTGAATATTCAGCAAGATTTGG
This sequence comes from Ophiothrix spiculata, assembly GCA_000969725.1. NCBI lineage: Eukaryota > Metazoa > Echinodermata > Ophiuroidea > Amphilepidida > Ophiotrichidae > Ophiothrix > Ophiothrix spiculata. The sequence goes on from JXSR01S045980.1 coordinate 35,759, forward strand.
TACATTTTTATGGTTCGAAAAATATAGACTAATTTTTTTCCCCGTATGTATATAAATGTGGTATAACCCTAAGTGTGAAACCATAGTCGGCCTCCAAACAAAATTTTCGCTATCAAACATTTGGTCGTGACGTCATTTTGATGAGTGACTCCAAACAAAATAACTTCAAAACCGAGTTGAGACCAAATAAAATTTCGCGTTAGATTGCACATGTTATTGAATTGCCATATACATTGCACCAAATGTTTGTGATCGGTTTATACTTTACTTTCGATGGCAAATATTTTGTGACGTCACGACCAAATGTTTGGTAGCGAAAATTTTGTTTGGAGGCCGACTATGTTTTCACCCTATCTGTGCTCAATCCTTCAAAATCCTACTGTAGAAAATGAAGATAATAAGTCCAAATACATCACAACCGGAGATGTATATGGTCATGCACCAAATCGCTGCCGAGGCAACGCCCTTGGGTGTATGGATGAATATTGGATTGGGATGCGAGAGGTCCCGGGTTCGAATCCCAGGTTGAATGTGTGAAAATAGAGATATTTTATACAGTAAGATTCGAGGAGTTTTTAGCCTGCAGTGGGTTAGGGTTAATCGACTGCTTTACTTTGTACTTCAAGATTTGTAGCATATTTCCATTGCACATTGACTCTGGTAAATTATTCTAGTACTCTCGGGGGGGGGGGGGGGGTACTCAAGTTTGGTTTAGGTAGGGGTGTGCCGCTGGGAAATTTCAAGTACCACCCATGTATATACAAATTTTGAAGAAAAAAGGGACCCATCCATATACCAAATGCCCAAATTTTGACTCAAATTTATTCAAAAATTAAAAATTTATATGAAAAATTACGCTAATTTGGCGCAAATCCCTAATTTTTGTTTGAAATTTAGAAAAAAATCCAAGATTTCCGCCAATTTGAAATTTTTTTGAAAAACAGACCCATTAAAATACCACATTTTTCAAAGAAAAGGGACCCATTGGCATACCAGACAGCCTGATTTTGCTACCCAAGTTTGCGGCACATCCCCGTAATCACTTTTGTACTACAGACACTGTCTTTTAAGGCGCGCGAGCGCAATGGCGCGCTGCTGCGCGCCTTAATCCATTCCAGATAGCGCGATTTATTGCGCGCCTCGCTTTAATGTGCCATAGAATTCGCAATCGAGTTCCCCCGAGTCTGAGCTTTGAAAACCCCCAAACAGCCGATATAGATTGCTCCACAATCTATCAACATCGGCAATTTTTCTTCTTGCAAGACTGATTGAATACTAGATCAATGCGTAGTTTGTAGATGATCTCCATGATCTATCAACATCGGGAATTTATTCTTCTTGCCAACAAGTGAGGCTGATTAAACATCGCGCAGTCTGTGAACAATATTCATGACCTTACGATGTGGCGATAATGTAATTTTCTTTTTATCGAGCATGGAGTAAACGGTGAATATTTGACCTACAATTCAGCTTTAATGATCGCGAACCCGGAAGTAAGTTTGCTGAAATTTAGCGAGACTGACATTGAAAGGTGAAAGATTCTACTATAAAAAACGTTGCACATGCAATTATCAATCAATGCTTCATTGAATAAAACAATAGAAAATGGTGTTTGACATTTATAATAGTGCTTCTGGATAGTGATAGGTGTCCAATCTTTACATTAAACTTCTCAACAAAACGCTGGCTGAGAGAGTGCAGAATTATGCAACCATGATGATACAAACGGACTACACATAGCACTAAATAGTTTTCACCAATACTCTGATGAAGGGTCACCTGACGACAGTAATAAACTCAGCCTTAAATATGGCTCATTGTACATGTTATTGTTATAAAACAAGTTTAGAAAACATAACTTTGTTCACTTTATGTCTTCATGCTTTTATTGAGTAACAAATAACAAAGCTGAAAGTCATCAGTCATTTATACAAATAAATTTACAATTTTACATCTTAAAGGTACTAGCTCTTACTTCTTGAAGTTGTTTAGAAGCACTTAGCACTAGTAACTACTGTAATAGCCCATTCATGGTACTGTCTCTATTATTGCATAATTTTACTGCTAATAACAGTCTATTGAATATTTCTACGCCGGGCTTCTACGCAGAGATTGTTATTCCCACAACCGCTCCCCTTATTTGAACCAGAGGAGTTTTTTAAATCACTCTCTTACAGCTCTCCTTAAGATCACCAGGAGAGCTTTTAATAACTCGCCTGCAAAATATTAAAGACAGTGTCTGTACTAAGTATCCCCCCGGGCTAGTAATATTTGGTAAGTTTTCTGTTTATAAGTATTGTTTCCTCATGTTGTGATTTCCACATGGATTCATTTAATAAGTTATCACTTGACTTGACTAAAATGCAAACTACTTCATATTTCCTATCGTTTCAAAGACTCATCTAGCTGTGACTGAAAACTAAGTAAACAAGTATAATTGGTAAACAAGCAATTTTGGCAAACAAGTACATGTATGTAGGCCTAGGTGCATCCTGTCAGTGGTAAACATGCCATAGCCAAATACAAATTGTCAAAAAAAACAGATATTTGTGAAAGATTACTTGGAGCAAATATTACCAGTTTTCCATCATTCATAGTCACTACAGAAGCCATGTTACATTGCATTTATTTAATCCTCATCTTTCTAAGGGGTGGGGATGATTGCAGATTGCACCAAAATGCAAAACAAATTAAGCGACTCTTAAGCATTTAGGTAATTGTTTTTACATCCTTAACAGTCATTTTGCTGGAAAAAAATCAGGGTACCACATAAGATGGGGTTATGGTAGGCCTTCAAAGTCCGAGGGTGGGGTTGTTTTCATCTTGGAAATTTAAAATTGCCATTTTGAAAAATATCTGCATGGAATGAACTTGAAACAGGACATGTTAGAATTGCTGTTTCCTTCATTTATTAGCAAAAAACCTGACAAAATTTCGACATTTAGAACTTTTATGACAAATTTTTTACAATTTTTGGTAAAAATTGTATTTTTGGTATTTTTGGTCCGTAAATACTTTGTGATGTCATAATTACGTAACGCACCTTAGGAAGATGCGTTACAAAAAAAAGGGCTCAGGCTCAGGAAGACGAGGGTTAGTTAATATAAATATAATTTCAATACCCTGCATCATAGCGTGATCCAATATTATATGTGATGACTCTGCGACAGAACACTTTTTAAGAAACAGGTGAAATAGGCACCAAAAAATAAAGAAAATAACATTCAGCAGATTTTCTGTTGTAAAATTTGATCGCCTTGATAAATTTTAACAAGCAAGGTGTCATTTTAAAGCTTAGAGATTGGTACTTCTGTATGAGCTTGGAAGAGACTATAGCTCAATTCATACTCGGCCTCCAAACAAAATTTTTCCTACCAAACATTTGGTCGTGACGTAAAAATGACAAGTGACTCCAAACAAAAGAACTTCAACACCGAGTTCAGACCAAACAAAATTTCGCGCTAGATTGCACATGTTATTGAATTGCCATATACATTGGACCAAATGTTTGCTACCTGTTCATAGTTTAAGTTCGATGGAAAATATTTGGATGTTTGGTAGGAAAAATTTTGTTTGGAGGCCGAGTATGAATTGAGCTTATGAGTTCATCATGGATCTAATGGCTAGTGTCTGTCACAGACCAACCGAGTTAAACAAACAAACAAACAAACAAAAATGCTGCAACAGATGAAATTATAAAATCAAAATCGATATCATCTGCAAAGTCCCCCCTTTAGGGGTGAGCCATCACATATGATTAATTATATTTTTATGCAAGCATCTGTGCAGTCATTATCAGGGTAAAATTACTTCTGAAATTGACCTCAATACATGCATGCAATTTTGATACAGCAAACCAGTGGATTTTTTTGATGAACACTAATTACCTTTTCAATAGCGATGTTCAAAAATGAGTTAAATTGTCATATGAACTGGCTAGTTGTTTCATAAAATGCAACTTTTAATATCGATTTTCTGCCTTAAGAAAAAGATATTCATATGAGATTTATATGAAAGAAGGAATAAATTAATAAATAAATAAATAAATAAATAGGCAAATTTGGAGCGAAGATTTAAGAAACACGTTCAGTCACACACAAAAGTTGTCTATGGATGTAAAACTTGATGATCTCATAAATTTTAAACAAGGTATAGGATCGGATGCAGATCAGATGCTCGTTATTTATTTCTCAATTATGCAGTTTAACAAAGTGAGAATGTGTACTTTCATGTGGGTGTCTTGCTAGCGGGTTTGACCGTGTACGCGCTACATTTTGTTGAGAAATCCCTTTTCCGCAAGTATTTTTAAATTTTTGCATCATTTGAAGTATTATCGGTAATAATGACAGCATGCACAGTTTCATTGTCAAATTCAAAC
>JXSR01S045980.1:40186-50809 GCA_000969725.1 Ophiothrix spiculata
GCTAACATAGGTAGTCATACTAGTAAATCCCTGCGTCAAATTCAAACACTATATATTGAAATATTTAGAATTTTCTTTTATTTGTAATTATCGTTGTCAACAACGATAAATATTGCCCCCTATAGTTTAATTTTTAAAATTGGCCTTTTTTAGGAGACCTAATGCAAACTCAAAATTTCTTTTGATTTACCTGCATCTAGATCAACAACAATAACAAAATCAATTTTGTGACGTTTTTATCAAAATTTCCCGAAATCTGGTAATTGACTTTGGGCAATCAAATTTTAAATTGATAGGTATGTCTGGCGCAAAGTGCCGGACTGGGGGTTTACTGAACTGATTTTGAGCAAAAAATGGGCCTTTAATACTATAAGATTTTGATCAAAAATGGTTTATAGTAAAAACAGCATACAATGAAGGAATGTGACTATCGAAAGGCTTTTTCAAGTGTATTTTGCGAAAAAATGGTTTTGCCAACAAAAATGGATAAAAAGCAATATGCTTTCCTATTCTAATACATGTTTAATTACATTCGGGATCCCAAATTTAATTCAAAAAATGACCATAACAGAAAAAGTAAGCTCATCTTTAAGTCAAATCGTTTGGAGGGTATTCATATCTACCAAAAACAATCCCAATTAGCCCAACAAATCAAGAGTCATAGGTGACAGGGGGCGCTTCATTTTTAAAACTTTATAGTATTGCTTTAAAACCAATTTTCGATGGTCTAGTGAACTGAAATTTTGGCCAAAAATAGCCATCTGATCCAAACATTTTCACAATTTTTGATCAAATTCTGTAGTTGATGCTTAAATGTTGTATTTTTCTTAAAAATGGGGGTCTAAAGAACTGAATCACACTGAAAATGGGGGACTAATGAGCAGCCTGGAGGCCTGAAAAAGGGGGTCTTGACCGCTGGACATAGGCACCCTGCTCATACATGTGAGCGAGCTCACCACCCCCTGGGAGGGCACTGTGATTAGAACCTTTGTGATATGTGCATCCAGGACCCTAAATAAATATTTTCCCGAGGACAATTATACTCGAAGCTCGTATCGCGTAATGATTTTAATACCCAAAACAGGTATGTACCTGAATTGCATTTGCATTGAGTATGAATTCAGCTTTCCACTTTTAACACAGCCCTATTTTTGTAAACTGGGGGCGTTGAAGGATCATTTTTCGTTTGCTTCCAAGCATTCTCTTGGCGAAGTCAAGCGTGACCAGGACATTTAATCGCCTGCTTGTCACTCTATTATATATACACATTCCATATGACCACTCAACTTGAGCGGTGAAGTGACCTTGACCCAGGCGTTGTCAAATCAAATTTGACCTAAAAATCAAGTTTTTCGACCCATTTGTGTTGTTGCCCCCTACCTGTACGTGAGAGGGTTGATCCCATTCGGAGCTCATATTTACACTTAAGTAGATTACGAATCAGATCTGACCAAAAGCAACATATGTTTCCCGATAGTTCCCTTATAAACGCCTTGTGAGATATGGCTGAATAAAGTGTTTGTGCGAAAAATACTTTAGACCGCGAGTGTAGTTTGAAGGCTCGCTAGTCCAAACAAATTGTCATTATTCAATAGGGAAAAATATACTTGCTTGTCCGAAAAAAGACCTTGCTAGTCTGAAGGCTCACCAGTCCAAATACTAAAACAGACTTGCAAGTCATCCAGACTCGATATATATGCACAGAATTTGTTTCTATTTGGACTAGCAAACTATTCTAAACCTCGAGACTAGCAAGACTTTTTGTAATTAGATTAAAGAGCCTTTTTGAAAATTTGGACTGGCGAGTTGTTTTAACAATACAGATTTTTTTTGAAATTTGGAATTGCAAACCTTTTTAAAATACTGACTTGTAAGCCGTGTTGTCCCCTGTGCATGCATATGATTCACACCTTGGTCACATAAGCCGCAGGAAACCGTAATACCGCAATCCCGCAACGTCCGTATTACATCATTATGACACCGGTGAATGCTTGCGATGCCCGGTCAAACACCGGTCGGACGCCAGTGGTTATGGGACCATAACTGGAGACATCGTATACAAGCCGCAAGGTTTAAACTCGGAATTAAATTCTTGTGGCATGCTACCAGCATCCCTACGGCTCACAGACACCGGTCGGACACCGGCTGGACACCGGTCGGTCACCGGCCGGTATCTGATCGGCGTCCGCTGTATTGATGCGTAAACACATCGTAACCTGGACACAAGGTTATGTGACCAGGGTTTCCAAGTAACATTGGTACACGATAATGGACACGTACCCCTACACAGTTGTTTGTACAAAAATGGAAATAATATTTCATCATAATGATCGTGCTGTTACAGAGTTATCAATATCAAATAGGCTCTTGTGTCAAAATATTGAAACATGGGACCTACCTCAGATTCAGGAATATCCAATATGAGGTTATTATTAACCTGTTTCATGCTAACATAGGTAGTCATACTAGTAAATCCCTGCTTAATAATCACAGACAAAGTGCTAAAAATCTCTAAACTGACCTCAGATTCAGGAATATCCAGTAACACATCATCGTTATTATTAACCTGCTCTGTGCTATCATCAGGTAATCTGCCAAATCGCTGCCGATAAGTCATGGTGAAACTGGTATTATTCTGGCAGAATGTAAGCAATGGTAGTCCCCTTATCTGATGAAAATAAACACTGGTAGCCCCCTTATCTGATGGTAATGATGATAACAGATACCGTTGTCACCTTGTACTGTCAATTCTGATGATGAAATTGCAGCTAGGAAGGGATTGAATCTCACCGTAGATAGGGCCTACACCCCAGGCCTACATGTGTAAGTAAAATACTAGAATCAGGCCTCTATTATTTTGTAGTGTTTTAATCCAGGTAGAAAGGTGTGGGGGAGGCACAAAAGTTTTTGGAATCTGTGTTTACAAACTTTTATCAAAATTAGGAACATGGATTCCAAGATTTCATTGAAGATGATTTAGGTATCTCAAAGTTTCTCAAAATCAAAAAAATTCAGCTAGCCTTCTGGTATTAACTCATTATAGGTGAAATAAGAAGAGATCATAGAAATTCAAGCTATTTGCTATGAAGGGTATTATCCACACTGCATGGAACCATAGACCTATACCCTTGAATGGTGGGTTCCTCCCCAAGATGTTACCCCTGCATTTTGCTTGCAATATTTCTTCAATTCTGTAAACATTACCATTGACTTTCTTTTGTAATGGCCTGTTCCTATTCATTCATTTCAATACAAGACTGCTTTTGCTCATGAGATTAAAGCTCAGATCAAATATAAATTTCAGGCAGTGCCCAAGTGTGTTTGTTTAGGAAAGTTTACAATACCATGTGTCTCAGAAATAAGTTAGTTCTGACTGAACCATTACCCAAGAGAAAAATCCACTAGCCAACCATAGAAGGTCTATGAGCCAACCCCAGTAGCTGGATAATGTTCGCCTGACGGCTCAGCTAGAATGCCTCATGTGTACCGCTACGCGTCACACGCTTGCTGCTTGGTCACTAAATGAGATGCGAAGGAACTGACCAGTTCTAAAATAAGTTACCAATATTTCAATGCCTCATACTTTAAAAAGGAAATAACACCAGACAACATGGCTTCAGTGACAATAATTTAAATATGTGTCTACTTGGTTTGTTGCAAAAATGTAATTCATATATGAACTTTTGGGAGGGGGAAGGCACTCACCTATGGAAGTGATGTACGAGTGCCACCAAGCACCTCGGAAGCAAGGGTCTTTCAGTGACAAATTGGGTAAAAAAGGGGGGTCTTTCTGTGACAAAGTGTAAAAAATTTGAAGTCTTTTAATAGGCAAAATTCACCAAAAATGTCTTTCCGGGTCAAAATGGCCAAAACTTTGTAAAAGTTTTGCAAAATTTTTCGACAACGTTGTCTAAAATTTTGCAAAATTTCTGAAAAATTACCTCAAATTAAGAAAATGATGGTTCTTTGAGTGATAAAGGTTGTTTTATTGACAAGGAATTAAAAATAGTCGGTAGAATTAGAGGGTCTTTCGGTGAGAGCGAGCAAAAAAAGCAGGGTCTTTTTGGTGGTACATGGTGTGTACCTCAAAGTTGAGTGCCCCCCACCCCTGGGGTGAACTTTCATAGCTTTAAAGGAGTTAGGACACTTAATTTTCCAGCTTGAGAAAGTTGCCCAATTTCTCTGACAGCTTAACATAAGCATATCGGATGGTGTTAAAATTTTGACATTTTCTTTGTGGGACAGACTGCATGTGCTTATTGTAATACATTAGGAAAGTTTATACATGCTAATTGTAATTTTTTTCTTAACCCTAACAGTCAAAAATCATATTAAACCATACAAAGCCCAAGTCCAAGTATGTCACAGTCAATAAACCTAATCGTCCGAATGAGATAGAATGCCTGACCTACATAAAACAATGCAATACAAGCATTAATTGCTCCATTGCCAAAAAGGCTCAGAGCGCTTGCAAATACAAACCTTAAAAATACAACTTAAGATATTGCTACATGTACAAGTACAGTTAGTAAATTAAAAAAAAATAGAACAATGTAAAAGAATATGATATTATCAAGTTATGGAAACACGTTAAGTTTTTAGTGATTTTTTGAACACATTAACAGAGATTGATTGTCTGATCTGGAGCGGTAAGCTATTCCATTCTTTAGAAGCAGAAACTGTAAAAGTTCTATCACCAGCTAAAATTTGTGTGATAGGGTAAGTTAGCCGAAGATGAATGACCCTGGTGTGTATTTCACAAAGGTGACCGTAAGTTCTATTCGTAAATACATTTGCAACTCTAAAAACGGTCCTGGCTACGACTGATTGTAAGATCCATTTCACAAAAGGTTATGAAAGTAATCGGAGCTACAAACAAAGTTAACTTTTAATGACTGTAAATGGTACTGGGTATATGTCACAAAGAGTTACGAACGTTTGTAGGTTTCCAAAGTGTGTGATTACTGAATTATATCGAACAGCAATCGCGCTCTCTTGCGTTGTTCATGCAAAGCATATGGGTAGCCACATTCATCTTCTATACTATTTAATTCATTTTGTCAAGAAAAAAAACATAATTATAACAAATTTCAAATTTATGATCATATTTACAATGCTTACGATGACTAAAAGTTGATCGTAGAAATCGTAAGTCTTTCATGAAATAAACTTACGATTGTTCGTAACTTTTTGATAGAATCTAGTACTTGCGAACGGTTTGCGACACTTACGAAAGTTCTTAACTCTTTGTGAAATATACCCGTCCTTTAATTGTTTTTTGTTTGTTTGTTTTTACTAGTATTAAATCATAAAGCATCACATTTTAAGTAAGGTCTTTAATCTGGAGGGGATACTTAAATATATTGACCACTTTTATGTAACCTTCCATCCCACATTAGTCGTAAATGCAGGCTCAGGCCATTTTTGCTTTGTAAAATATTTGTAAAGATCATGTTCTAAGGTTTAGAATGACACCTCAATGAACTTCACTCGATTTCCAGAAGTCAAGTTATTGTCCGTCAATGGTTGTCAGGGAGTAAAATGTATAATTGAGATAAACACGTTCAAAAATCAATAAAGCCCTATATTTGCTGTTGATTGACCTCAGATTATACAGATATATTTCATACTTCCAATCATTTTCTTGAAATGGAACTTTGCTGGTGTTTTAAAGTAAGCACAAGGATTGTAAATCTGTCAAAAAAAATCAATTTTCGGCAAATTACGACCTTGATATGTATTTTCACCGGTAGCTCAAAATGAAGTTTGCTGCATTTACGGCTCATTTGAAATGGACAGTCACATATGTGAAAAGTGTAATCTCCACTTTCAATGGTAAATTTGTTCTTTCGTCATTACCAATTATTTCTACAATTTTTTCTACATTTTTTTTCTCTTTTAGGACCTCAAGGAAACCATGGAGAAGATTGCAAAGAAAATTACTACTATCTAGACTCTTCCCCAACCCACTCCTATATGAAAGCTTTGTACAAATATCCACAAGCAGAGTATCCATATGCAAAGCTTGAGCAGGAGGCTAGAGATCGGTCTGTTCTGGAACCAGAGTTTGAACTGGAGGATGCAGGTAAGCTTCTCACCAGTATGACAGCATGTAAGCCAGGGAGCAAACAGGTTTACCAGCCCCGATATCAGAGCAAACACATTTACCGGCCCCAATATCAGAGCAAGCATGTTTCATTTGAATAAATCACTCTCCCAGGATTATTGTCCCATTGTAAGATTTTGTACAGTTATCGTCCAACTACTTTAGAGTTTAGTTTTGATGAATAAGTATGGTATATACATCGGGCCCCAACATGAATTTGATCTGATATTGGGCCGATAAACATGCTTGCTCTGATATTGGGGCCGGAAGTAAAAAAAAATAGATTTCCAGGGGGAGCAGGAAGTTTTTACAAAAAAAACCCCTCCATAGGTAGAAGAAAAAAAATCCCCCCGAACATGGAATTTAAATTGCTGCCGAACAGCACGTGAAAAAACCCCAACCCCGAACCCAACTTCCTGCTCCCCCTCAGGAAATCTAATGGTGTGCCCCTAATATGTAAGTTTTACCCAACGAGATCAATAGACGACGAGCGCCCCTGCTCAGCATATCGCTGAAGATGGGATAACGTCACTAAAAACAATAAAAAATATCACATTATACACTACTTTGCTAATTTATTTCATTTATAACACGTCAGTGTATTTTTTATTGAAATATCTAAACCATTACTGCAAGCGAGTGCTAAGAAAATTATCAAAATAATCAGAAAATTAGCCGACCCACCGCCTTGGCTGCCGTGTGTTCCAGACCGAGGTTTGGGGGTCATTAATAATTGATTAGAATTCAACGACCCCAATTCCATAAATGAAAAAAATACTTAAATTATTTCTTCAAAAACTTGTTTAGGGGTTATTTTGTAAACCTATGTTCAAGCATGTGTACATCATCTGAGTGGCCCCCTGGGGTTCAGAGTTAGAATTTTAGGATTAAAGTTTAGCTAGGCTTAGTTTTTTGAATAGGGTTATTCTTTTAATAAATAAAGCCTATTCCTTTTTGTTTGACAATGTTATGTTGATAATCGTGGCACACAGAAGCAAAGCAGCACCTAGTAAAACAGCTCCAAGTGTTACAAAAGCGACATCATAACTCCCTGTCATCTCATAGATCCAGCCTGTAATATAACAGAAAAAACACCAAGATATTTTAAACAATCTGCACATTTTGACTATGATGGTTTTAAGACAGTAGTTCTCTGTTCTTTTGAATAACTATTTAAAATAAAAAGAAATGACAATGCACTTGGCTCGTATACATGGATGGATGTCGCATTTTGAGTGTGGGGAGATTCCATTTGTAAGGTGGTGATGGGCAAAAATTTCTGGGCCGCCTCATCACGTTGAAAAATTTGGGGAAAAAAATGATAAATTGCATGTTTTAGTGGATGCATACTTTAACACTCTTGACTGAGACCATGAAAGTAGGAGTTACTTTCATGCTGAGACACAAGTCAGTAGAATAGGCTGGCATAAGCCTTAAGCATTCCACAAAAAAAGTGGAATGACATTGATTAGGCCCTATCGTGTAATCTATCCTTCAGAAATTGTGTAGGGGCATGTGGACTGTGTCACATCATGATTGACACTATGCTCCTGCAATACTATTATTTGATTATGTGCCTAAGTTTTAATTAGCTTTCCCATTAATGGAAAAGTACAATAATGAGATAATAATATCAATAATATGGGTTTTTGTATAGTGATTTTGCATGTAGATCAAACCACTCATGATTTGCTTCAGGTGAATGGTCACAATCATTTCATTTCATTTAGGAGGCAACCTTTTCAGGAGCACATCTTGTCGGTACTTAGATTGTAATATTTAACCTTCATGCAGCTTTCCAGAACCTGTTTGGGCAGACTCATATGGAAGAATCAAGTAATAGTTATAGGTGCAGGAGAAAGACTGCAGTACTTAGAGAAGTATCTGCAGAATTCGAAGCTAGTATGGGCTGTGAACCAAATATATGCCAGGGTCAGGAATTGAAAGTGGAACATCCAGGACTCATTGGTATAAAGTACCGCTGCGCTAACCTGCTTCCCCTACATAAGGAATGATTGTTCCTCCAAGATTTTAGGGTAGATTTTTCCTCATCTTAAATCAATGTCCACTCCTGTCATTCAATCATGCATTGCTGCAAAGACAGCAATTTTCTGTCCATCTCCACAGTAATAAAAGAGTACAAAATACGCACCTGTCATAAATCCAGAGAAGCTTTTGCCGACAGCAGAAACCAGTGACAACCAAGAAAGTGACTGGGTCACTTTTCCTCTTATAAGATCCTTGCAAATGGTTAAAAGAGCAATGTAGCTAGCACTTGATACGCCAAAAATAAATGACAGTACTACCAGAAATATCACATTTGAGGATATCGTGTATAGTGTCATTGCAATCCCAGAAATACTGATACCAAAGGTTAGCACAAAGATTGGCTTGATGCCCATTTGAAGTGATATTGTCACAGCAATGGAGAAGATGAAGTAACCAACGCCTCCTGCCGTTGCAAGGGATGTGGCTTCATATGGTTCAAGCCCGGGGGGGCCACTAAGCTATAATGGTGTACACATGCATGAACAAAGGTTTTCAAAATACCCCCTAAACACGTTTATCGAGTAGCCCTAAAACTAACCCCTAAACAAGGATTTCACATGGTTATTCCTTTCATTTTATCCCCTTTACAAGTTTTTCTAAATAAACACCCCTTATTCTAAAAAAATTATCCCAAAACAAGTTCGACGGATTTTGAAAATATACCCCTTTTTGTTGAAAATCAGTGTTTTCTGACCCCTAAACACGAAACGTACGGACCGTGCCTCTAGACAAAAATACCCCCCTTTTTCCGTGTTTTTTTGTTCACGCATGTGTACAGCAGTATGGCTAAGTGGCCCCCCTGGGGGTTCAAGCCCTTTAGTCTTTGCATACGGCATGAGGTACGTCACCCATCCCATCCAGCTGTAACCCATAGCAAACATTGTCACCAAACAAGTCAAAAAGAGTGGGTTTTGGAAATTGGACAGCTCAAATTTGGCTTTGATCCAATGCAAAGTTCTTGTTGTAATACTTTCTTGCTCTTGCCCTGTTTCGTCAGTTATTGCAATATATGAGGGGTTATCATTTCCTTTATCTGGTGAGGTTTTCAGGACTGCACCACAAACCATCAAGTGCAAAGAGATGCCTCCTAAAAGTATCATGGTGCCTTTCCAGCCATATGAATCGAGAAAGAGTTGAGCGAGGGGAGCAAATACTCCGAGTCCAAGGGCAGCTCCACTACATGCGATGCAATTGGCAATTGCGTAGTATTTTTCAAAGCAGTCACTGACGCTTGAAAATAATATAACCAGTGCAAAACGCATTGGTATACCTATAGGATAGAAACAAAAACGTAGAATGAGATGTTAACAAATAATTCCATGTCACAATTATAGATTAATAACTGCGTATTACTTGACGCGAGTGAAATTGTACAACAATAATGCACCGCGTGCTGAAGTTGAAGTTGTCCGCACTCACGAGGTGCAGCCGAGTAATTTGGACAACTTCAACTTCAGCACAAGGTGCATTATTTTTGTACAATTTCACGAGCGCCAAGTAAAGAGCAGTTATTAATCTAATTCATACACGACGATCATTAGAATAAGATTGTAAAGAAATTAACCAGCATAATTTGTTTGCTATTTAATAAATCATATAAATTACCCGGGAAAATACAACCATTAACCGTCCCATGTTAATCATTGTAACTTAGATTTACCTACCTTTCTTTTAAAATGAAACTTGCAATACAATCGCGAGCATGTTACGCACGCGTACGCGTACGTGGAATTGTAAAACGCACTACGCGATACGCAGCATGCAACTAGACGAGATTAATGAATGCGTATAAGTTACCAACTGTCCAATTAAGATTTACAATTTCACCGCGTACTTAACGCAGAGTGTATGAATTAACCATAAACAGAGATTCCAGGAGCAAATATATCCAAACTTAGGTAACACCATTATTGGATCGAGAATGTTTTTGATCCAGAATTGTTGAAATGTGAGAAAATTGTGGTTATAAAATGGGTTGTACTCTATACCCTGTAGTTTGCCATAGAAAAACTTTCAAAAGGTCTTTGAAATGGTCTCTTTTGCTACCAGAAACACATATCCTTAAGCTGGTTTCAGACTAGCCTGTCGTGCTGTCGTACGACCATACGACAGACAAAAATTTAAAGTGCGCAAACTCAACCTTGTCGCATCTCCTTGCCGTACGACAAGCCGATATATCGATTACCCTGTCGTGATGGTCCCAACGACACAATATTTTGAGTTGGAATAAATTCAACTTTTCTTGCGGCAGACCATTGCGGCATATGCAAATGTGTACGACAACTATAAATTGCAGATGTTTGGTCGTGTGCCGCAACGTTGTGTGTCGCAATGACAGCTAGTCTGAAACCACCTTTTTTGTCATGTCAAAACCTCCCTTGGATGCCACGGCACAATAACATAGCCCTATAAATGCTGATATGCCTAATTTGGCATGGTGTCCATCCAGGAAGGAGGGAGGGGGGGGG
>JXSR01S045983.1:10252-20391 GCA_000969725.1 Ophiothrix spiculata
CAACCCCAATAATATTTTGAAACAGAACCCCCTTTGAAAGTCGATCGAGGCGTTACGTAATTATGACGTCATAAAGTACTTTCGGATTGGAAAATCAGGCAAAAATGGCATCGTGGCAAAAATCAAAATTTTGCTATAAAAGTTCTAAATGTTTTTTTATCAGGTTTTTTGCTAATAAAGAAGGGAAGTGATGATTCTAACACGTCTTGTTAGTTTGAGTCTTATAGCCTTTTTTTTTCAAAATGGCGACTTGAAAATATCCGGGATTTCACCTACACCCCAACTTTCCGTGACGGCTAGGTGGTACCCCCTAAATATTTCATTCATCAAAATGACCGAAAAGGATGTAAAATAGATAACCCAAATGCCTAGGGTCGGTTGCTTCTGCGTTTTTATGAAGCGGAAAAAAAAATTCTTAGTGTTTGCGACACCCCACGCCCCCTTCGGAGGACGAGGGTTAAGCTAAGATAAAGTCAAATTATGCCATAATTGAATCAGGGTACTGGAAAATTCAAAGTATGTGCTGGAGTTTTCTAAAGAAAGTGTTGCTCACAGTAATATTAAAGGTATTCACATAGTTTGAGAGATATTTCCTATTTCTGCTGGTGATATCGTGGAAGGAAAAAAATGTGGCACCGAAGATCAACACTAGGTTGAGTTGTAGGATATTGTTTATATTGTCAGACAAGTCATTTTAAAAGGAGAGGACCCCGTCTTCTTCAGAATAGTCTTAGAACTGTAGAAACAAATTATTTCAGTTGTTAGGTTCCCAATGAATTTTGTAACTATAATTCTTGGATGTATTGTCATGATAACAGGCACAGGGGGTGGTATCACCGGAACCAATTCCCATTGCTGATGCTTCACAAGAATTTCTAATGACAAAAAAAAAGGTATAGTCACTTAAAACATTCACAAATCATAGGAAAATGCCCTTAAAACACAATTTCGCTTGAAAAGTATTCTCGAATGATTTTTTGAGTGTCTATTTATGTTTAATGTTAGGTGTGTTTAACAATGTTTTGCGTTTAAATGTATCTTGGCGCCCATTTTGGACCTTATTCTTGCACCATTTATGAATTTGGAAAATGTTGTTTTCTATTAATTGTTTAATAGAAATTAGGCATTTTTAAGCGTCTGAAATGGACTTTTTGATATGATATTTTGATTTTGTACTATTTAAATGGCAATATTTTAGTGTTGAAATATTGACAAAACACTAAACATGCTAAATGATATTTTCTATTTCAACATGTGTATAAGTTACTTTTAAACTAATGGACCCTGGCTTTTGAAATGCATTTTAACTATTAGAATGGGTTGCTTCTTGCTTTCTTTTCAGGTTCAAAAGAAAAAATGCAACTCAGGGATGAGGCTTTTACGTAAGTTCATAAGAAAATAGAAAATAAGAATACTAATAAAGTTAAAAAAGTTTCAAGCTGAAATGTTAGATTAATATTTAGACAAACGTGTGCTTTAATCTGACATAAAAACATTCTACTTCCTGGTGATAGGATGTGATCATACATCTTTAATTCTTTATGAATTTTGACAATTTTAAAGTTAGCATCAATGTATTTTAATCAACAAATGCTATTTGAATAGATTCAATTAATTTTAAGCCAAAAGTATCTTTTAAAATATTAGAGATTAGTTTTCAATTATAAGCGGTACAAGTACAAGTTAGTTTAACTTTAAATTAAATTCAAAATAAAATTTTGGAGGCCATTTGAAAGTAGCGTACTCACGCAACAAGTCTTAGGTTACAGTGTGTTTAATCCAAACGTTTCTAATTCCCCATCAAAAATTGACCACATGAGGTCTTCGGGTGATACCTCCTTTATTATAGAGCCTGGATGCAGGATGTTAGATATCCTGATGTATAATAAACAATTTATTCTTTATATTACCTTCTTATTTTTGCCTCATGTAAACTTTCATGAAACATAATAGTTTTATTCTTTACCTTCTTATTTTTGCCTCATGTCAACTTTCATGAAACACAAGAATTTTGTATCCATGTTCGATGTAACGGGATGTATTTACTGTATATGACATTATTTTTTATGTATACCATGTTTATAGGTGTTTTTATTTATCTTTTTTCTTGAAATAAGGTGTAACATTATGTTATTTTCTGCTGCTCCTATCTTCCTGATGCCAATGCCCGTGAAAAACATGACACATGTCTCCTGCAACACATTCAGGCGGAAATTGCAATATATGGAAAAGAAAGGAATAATATAGAACGTTACATTTCTGTCGACATTTTGTGATGACCAGTGGAGACATGTAGAAGGGGATTGTCGCAGATAGTGTAGTAAGGTACTATTTATTATGCTGTAACGTTACACTAAGTTTAGAAATCCAATATTTCGCAATATTAAGCAAAGGTTGGTATTTAGAATACAGCGTACATGTACTGTTTATTTTAGATATTATTATATCTGTTAATCCATCACCAGTATTAAAACGTTTTGGCTCAATGCTTTATTGCCAAGGTTCATGGACTTGTTTATGCATTACTTCAGTTCATCTGACGAATGCAACCATTTAGAGAATACGCTAAGTAATGTAGTAGAGTAGTCATTAACTCTCGTCTACCGGTTGGAAAGGTTGCAACTCCCCCTGGAATAATTATTTCACGTTGCTTAAAAACGCAAAAGTTACTGACCAAAAACATTAATCTCTTTTAGTTTCTATTTATCATTTTGATAAACTCCTTAAGCTGCACGAAGGTAGGTCGGTGTAGAGGGGTGGAGTTGATGAGGCCCTGTGAAATTTTAAGTCACCACTTACAAAATGTCTGCATTATGAACCTTCAAATTACTGAGCATGTTCTAATTATCATTTCCTTTAATTCCTAATGTATAAAGGCCATTTAATCTTTATAGCAAAAATTTGATCAGATCATGATTTTCTTATCTGAAATCCTTGAATTGTTTGGCATAAAACGTCAAAAGGACCAAAGGAAGATCCTCTGAAATAAAATTCAAAGAAAATGATGTGCAATTGCTTACTATTCGTAATGACAAACGCTTGAAAATGTTAAATTTAAATCTATTGTGTTTGTGCTAAGTGTTTAGAATTTTATATTTATTTTCAAGTCATTGTTGACGCACAAATACAGTATGTATTGATTGTAAAAAGGAAATCTACTAATTATCATGTCAATTTATATATCTGTACAAACAACCTAATGGCGGAATTGATGACAAAGTGATTCGTTAGTTTGACATTAAGCATCGTAACTTAAACTTGATTTCATGTTTAATTTTACTTACAGCTCAAACATAATTAACAGAATAATAAGATAACGAACACTTTATTGTCGAAATGTCATGATAAACCGTAAAGTTTGACTATTTATAGCAAACTGTTTTTGACAAGACGAAGCATACGGTTTTCTGCACCTTTTGCTATCAGATGAGGTATTGTTAAATGCCCAGAGAGAAAACGTGCTAGGAACAATTGGTTATGATGTTAAAAAGGAACACACATTTGTCTGGGGGTTCTCATTAGCGGAGACAGTCAACTTATTTTGACACGTTCGGGCACAATTTCAACAAGAGTGTGATTAGAGGATTGTGAGAGGAGCTGACTATTTCTGATAATCGAAATCGAAAATATATTTCATGTTTTTAAAAGGGGTTGCATTTAACAACGCTTTGCCTTTGACTTTTAACATACCGTATGCCTAGTTTACATCTCAAATAAACTTGGTTGTACTACGCTCCAATACAACACCTTTCGACCAAGCTTAAAAAATACGTAAACACTTGTTGAAATATTCTTATACCTTTAAGTTCACGAGTTTCAAAAACCATTTGAAGGACAAATTTTAGCTTTTAAATATGTTGTCATCATTTTCTTACATATTTAGAATAGAAAAACACCTAAGAACAATAAAAACAAACAAACAAAATCAATGAAAACAAAACAAACAAACATAAAACTAATAAGAGAAAACCTTTGCTTAACCCAAAAAACTGATTTTTTTCAATCAATTTAATCTAAATGCTCCAAAGAAAGGAAGAACAGAAAGGGACATTTTAACCACGTTATCAGTCAATCCGCTATTAATGAATTATGTAATTTCTCCAACCTCGAAGTACAACTTGTAATGAATAATCAAATTAAAGGATACATTTTGGCGTGAACCTCAGAAGGCCAACAATAAATAAAAAAAATCAGAATATCGTGCAATAATGTGGTGCAAAATAATAATTAAAATACTATTCTTTGGACTCTATATATTAATTTCTAGGGGCTATTAGGGAAAAAAACAGTATATCCAATATTCTGACATGTATCCTTTAATTCCACTAGTTCTTCAATAGGCCGAAGTAATTACCTGGATATATGAAACATGTTAGAAAAAAAACCCCGTTTACAATGTAAAATGAACAAATTGTGTGTTTTACCCATTATAGTAAGGACAATCAACTCATTATGACATTTTTTTCAAGCTTTAACAAGAGTGTGATTAGAAATGGGGAGGAGGTAAGAAAATCACAATCGAAGATAATATATGTGGTATTACCCTACTTCATATGTTTTAATTTGACGTTTAGTTGTTGATGTTTCTGTTTTTCATTACATATAGCCGTTTGTGTTTATAAAACTTCATTTGATGCACATTTTACTAAGTTTTTACATTATGTTTTAATATTTGTTGAAGAGAGTATAGTCATTATTCGATTCCATGCAGCATTAAATATAAAAGCAAAGAACACGTCAGTCATAAAAGGTATAAAACGGTGTTACATAATTTACTTCGTTTTAGCCATTATGAACATAACCTTATTTTAGTAAACTACAAATCCCCCTATATTCCTGTTAATACACGTATTTCATTATGGGCAAATAGTTTTGTGTAAATTGTGCTCCCCGTCAAACAGATGTATATCGGTCAACTTTATGTCATGGGTATGATTTGATAACAACACTGCAGCTTGGGGTGTTTTTGCTCAATAATTCAATTTTTGCTTTAATATACATGTGGATGCTTTTAAGAGAGTACAGAAGAGCACGCAGAGCAATGAAGTGTTTTCATGTTTATTAGTCCGCTACAGTACAGTTGTATTTCAAGGACATTTCAAATGTTATAGTCAAATTTAGCATCACGCTTTGATTTTTCTTAGTTTCCAAATTGAGTTGTGTGATTATATTGAAGATTGCTGATGAAACTTATTACATGAATATGAAAGGAAATTCGGCTAGATAATTAGTTTCTGAAAAATCTGAGAATACGAACTCGAAAAAAAAAATAAAAAAATACAATGATCTTCAGCACTATCATTAAGATTTGTGAATTCCAAGAATATTCAAGGTATGTTTTTAACAGACGAGCGTGTCTTCTGCAAGACATAAGGTAAAAATGTGAAAGGAAAAGATAACGCTGATGTTATTCAATATTATGTTACTTCAATAAAACTCTATCTTTCTTATTTCTATATGTGACATATTTAATAAAACACGCGTCTGGTTTCCTGCACTCAAGAATGTTGTAATTTAATATAAAATTGTGGCATAGTTACTGTTATAAAAATGTGTCTAGATATATTGGATTATTTCTATAAGTGTCAAAGAAAACTAGAATCACATCATGGACTTTATTCCAGTGGCGTAGCCAGGCCTTTCTGCAGGGGTGGGCAAACCACCCAAGATTTCTCCAATGGATTTTATCGAGCGACTTTACAGGGGTTTCAAGGGGCCGACTCGGCTGGGTTTTTCAAGAAAACCCGCCAAATATTGTGCTTTATGAAGTTTTCAATCTAATTTTTAGCAATTTTCAGCTTTAATTGTCGTAATTTTATGGAAAAATGGCAATTTCCTGCCCCCTTTATATTTCTCCCAGGTCTTCAAAATTTCTCCAAAAAATGTCCGAGGTGGGCATTTCGCCCACCTTGCCCACCCCTGGCTACGCCACTGCTTTATTCAAAATATCAAGTTATAATGATGTATTTGGAGATAGCTCCCTATTGTAACAAAACAATCTGGGTTTGAATGTTTCAAGGGAGTATTGTTAAAGAAAGTTAATTGGTGTAAATGTCTAGAATAACTTTACTGTCAGATTGTCAGATAAGTGGTCCTTTTTAAAAGAACCATGTTTCATTTTTCGAATATACAAGTAGTTTGCCTTATAGTGTTGCTATTTTCTTTTACCTTAAATGAGGTACGTCTCTTGATGAGCGTATTGCAACTCACTGTGGTAGTAGAAAATCTAGGAACAATCTAGAGCAGTTTATATTGTTCGAATAGGTAGTTGCATGCATGATTATCTTATTGACATTTCGACTGTAGTCTATATTCAAGCGTTCGAAGAAGTCTTCAGTTCAAAACACCCACTTAGATACTTATCTCGGTATTGAAATATACGTTCTCAGTACCTCCTACAAGATATGTACCAATAAGACCGAAATATCAAAATTGATACATTTATACATATGTATGTTTCTACAACTGTGCCCAAGTCAATACAATTATCCAATACGGAAATTAACGTCGTGGTTGAGCCACTGCTTTTAAGTTTGAGTTTCGCACCATCAGTTTAAACAGTTCTCAATATAGTACCACTTTAACCGCCAAGCTACCCAATTTTGGGTAGGTAAAGTTCGTTGACCTTGTGCTGCTTTAAGTAACTTTTAATAATTTGAACTATTTGCTTATTACAAAATATTATTATTTTACCAAAAAGTGTATTATCAAATTAGAATACTGAGAGTCAAAAAATCAATAAGATTATTATTTTATAATTAAATCTGTTAAAAAAAACCTTAATAATTGGAAAACAATTCAGCAATTTACAAATGGCAGCTATTAATGAAAATGAGTAGTGGCAATAGCTTGGCGCAGTAAGTGTTAAGGAAGGGAACATTATGCAAAGCTTTCAACCTTTGCATAATATAAACCCTCTGAACCCTCTGATTTATAACGACAAATGCAGGCTTCTAACCTCTGGAATGATCATGCCCATTGTGCTACCTTGATTCTCTAAACTACAGAATGATAAGCCTTGTAGTAATACAGTTTTCACAGACATACGTAGAATTAGGCCTCTTTTTATGTTGAAACTACAACAGTAACATATATCCTTATTTGAGAGTATGCCCCTGATAACAACATGTCATTAGTTCAGATAAGTAGGGACTTGAGTTTCCCATCTTTATTTCTCTCATGTGTTTTTACATCATTTGCTTAAGTTGGTGAAATTAAGTTGACAACTGGATAATTCAGGAAAAGGTTTTACCTATCATAGTAGTGTCAGTAGTGTCAATGGTATCAATAAAAGGGGACACAATTTGCGTAGAAGACTACTGAATAAATTGTGGCTGGTTGATACATGTATAATCAAGGTTAAGATTTACGTCATTTCTTCGGGGTTATTTCGATAATAATAATCTAAACAATTCAAGAGAAAAATCTTTGCTTTTATATAAGTGAAATTTTTTTTAATCCGATTTTGTCCAAAACGCGATTGAAGTTTAAGGTGTATATTAAAGCCTGAACAATGCTGTTGGATCTTTGAAATTATAAGTACCTCCATAAAATTTCATACAGGCTGGCGTTTTTGCTGCCAGATTTACAAATTAAACGTTTCAAATGTCTAATTAAACGGTAGAAAAATGAAGTGTATTCTGTGGATATTTTAGAGCAAGAAATGGATTTTACTTGGTCTTAAAATCGCGGAAATACCTTTTCATACAAACTGAACTAGTTTTATAAAAGATGTTGCATGTGACCTTATCTCGTGGCTGCAAATGCCTCGAGCACCTTGTTTTACATTACGTCTTACATTTTCACAATATCTTGAATAGTTTCATAGTTAGTTTCATATTTTCATAGTTAGTTTCATAGTTAGTTTATTCAGCAATCAATCATAAATACGTTGAGAGAAAGTAATATAATATGTATATATAATGAATATCATGCTAGGACCCTACAAAGGAGCAAAGCTCGTGAAAAGTAGTGACCCTTATAGACTTAAGTTACCTAAGAAACGTGGACCGACATAAAATGACAAAAGACATGGTGAAGACGGGGACCGACAAGGAATGGTGCAGACAGACAAGAGACAAGCATGTTGACAATGGTATCTGGAGGAATATATGATCAATATAATACGTATAACAGCTAATGGGTAACTTTAATTAGGACAAATCGATATAAAACGGTTAATTTCAAATGAGGGGTTATAAAATACTCTGAAGCAGTATTTTATTAATGTGTTTAGTCAACACATTGCGCAAATCTTTGAAACAATTTGAAATATGTTCATATTTTAGTCCATGCACTGTAAAAAATCCAGAAATATATAAAAAAAATAATAACTAGGGGAAATCTTGCACTCTTTTGCCTGACTGGTTAGCCAGTCAACTAGGCGTTGCGTTGGTAATACAAATGTCCCCGGTTCGAATCCTGCTTGATCAGTGATATTTTTTCGCTGACTTGATTATAAAGTATTGATTTTTTTATTAATAATTGAATAATTTTGCCACGTACTAAATTAATTACAGGAGTCTCCTGTTAAATTTTACGGGATGCCCTGATAATAATATTGTTGCCGAGGTTTTCCAATTATTTTTCTGTTGACACTTCTTACAGTATAGGATACTGATATTTGTTGAGAAAAAATACAAATAAAGTTAAAAAGTAAAAAGCAAATACAGGGGAATCAGCATATTAAATAGTTTTCCTGTTTCAATAGTTTGAGTTTATAAATTTCTTTGTCGTAACACAACAGTAACTTAAACAACGTCAATAAAATATTGAGGTTTTCGTACACAACTACATACCGTTAAAATGTATTATGGCAACAATTCTTGAACTTTTTACAAATTCATGATATGTGAACATTTTGTAACCAACAAGACTATGACGATCTTATCCTAATCAGTAACACATTTTCAATAAACCTTCCCGATTAGATATCCCTTTCGACGAAAAACAAATTAAAGATCCATCCTTGGTTGTTATCAAAATACGGTCAAGTGAAATGTTCTAGAAAAACTACCAGTGTATCTTAGTTGCTTGCACTCGTTTTTTTTTCAGTTAGTATCATTTTAGTAATCCAACAAAGCACCCCTCTCAATGTCTTGAAGGGTTATGTCAAATGACAATCATTACTTGTTTTGAAATGTTATTAAGGATGTTGACTTTTTATGCAGCATGAATATGAGCATGAATATCATGACATAACATAGCTTAATTATATGTAATTTTACGATGATGTTGTTTTATCCGATACAAAAGTCTGTCGGCAAAAAACAAAGCGTCGACATGTAATTTAACATTTTCTCTTAGGCGTGTTTTCGAACAAATCTGTTTTCATTACTTGTATAAATTTCAATCTATCCTATTATCACACTAGTAAATGTCATGTTAATGATAAATGTGTCATATTACTTCTGTGTTTTATGAAAAATACTATAGGTGACAAAACATGATTTTATCATATTTGAACTGTTCACTAAGAACTGAATTTATATGATTAACAAGTTTGTCCTCTTATCTGCAACCTGAAATAATGTAACTCTAATTCTTGATTTTGTAATTTCTTCAATCCGAAAGTATCCATGGAAAAAAATCCATTTAGCCAAAATAGACTATTTTTAAAATTTGTTTGTGTATTTTTAAAATTATTATTACATTGACTCATTGACTATATATAAATGTATTGATATTGATCTATACAGACACAGACGAAAGTCCTTAGGCTTTCCCATTGCATTTTGCCTTTGATATAAATCAGCACTGATAGGTTTTTTTTATTTAGCTAGGTATAGGTAATGCAATTGACCGTAGTGGTTTCATTCATAAGGACTAGTTTAAGTCAAAGACATTCTCGAATTGTTCAACATCTTTTGATCATTGTTTAAAGCAAATTACCACAAAACGTGTTACACTTGGGTAAAAACAGGCCAAATCTGACTTGCAGGTAATGCCCAAAGTTTCCTAGTCTTTGTGAAACGGGAAAACAAATAAGGATATTTTTTTATCGACTTTGCGCGA
Source organism: Ophiothrix spiculata (assembly GCA_000969725.1). Taxonomy (NCBI): domain Eukaryota; kingdom Metazoa; phylum Echinodermata; class Ophiuroidea; order Amphilepidida; family Ophiotrichidae; genus Ophiothrix; species Ophiothrix spiculata. The sequence continues at coordinate 20,267 of JXSR01S045983.1, forward strand.
CTGATTTAATTTACAATTTACAAAAATGAGCGTTAACCAAGTCCTGGAGGAACTTGCTTCTATTTCATCACAAAAAGGAAGCGGTCTTGACGCAATTAGCATTAAGCTTCTTAAATATGGTAAAG
>JXSR01S045990.1:0-10516 GCA_000969725.1 Ophiothrix spiculata
GTCACCCTATACATCCAGTATTTTCCTACCAAGTTTACATATCAAACAAACAAGATATATACCGATGCCAATGGTCCAACACAAAACACATTTCGAAAGTGCACAAACAAATCGGGCATAGTTTGTCCCCTGTAAGCTGCTAGTTCAGTTATTCTTGTCTGGGCCACCCTATACATCCAATCTTTCCTACCAAGTTTACATTGATATCAAACAAGCAAGACAAACTGATGACGATCCAACACAATACATCAAGCAAATCTTGTTCCCTGTACAGAGCTGTTTGCCCACTTATTCTGTCTACAGGTGCCACCCTATACATCCAGTATTTTCCTACCAAGTTTACACATCAAACAGACAAAGACATATACCGATGCCAATGATCTAACCCAAAACACATCTCAAAAGTACACACAAATCAAGCAGATCCTGTTACCCGTACCAAGCAGTTTGCTTAGTTATCTTGTCTGTGCCACCCTATACATTCTGCATTTTCCTACCAAGTTTACATATCAAACAAATATGATACTGATGACTATCCAACACAATACATCAAACAAATCTTGTTCCCCGTACAGAGCCGTTTGCTCAGTTATTCTGTCTACAGGTGCCACCCTATACATCCTGCATTTTCCTACCAAGTTTACATATCAAACAAATATGATACTGATGACGATCCAACACAATACATCAAGCAAATCTTGTTCCCCGTACAGATCTGTTAGCTCAATTATTCTGTCTCCCGTTCTGTCTAGGCCACCCTATACATTCTGCATTTTCCTCCCAAGTTTACATATCAAACAAACATGACATACTGATGCCGATTGAACACAATACCCATTTACCTAGTACAAACACACATCATCAAGCAGATCCATTCTCTCTGTATCCAAAAAGATCACACAACTCCTACTATGTCAACTCGTAGCCTGTCACCCAAACTTTACTATGTAAACTTGCAGCCTGTCACCCCATTCTCGTTCACCTGTCACATACCGCTTTTATTTGCTCACGTTTGACATGTTCAGTTCCTTCAAATATTCATAGATTCTGTGAAATTGTTTTCACTCACAATGAACTGGAGAATGAAAGACATGAAAAACTCTTGGGCATTCATATGGACATATTAATATCATCGAAAGGAGGGCAAGATGACATGGAGGCAAAATACTATTATCAGGAAGAAACATTTTCAAAAACCTATTAGCCCCTCTTTCAACCTTCTCAAAAAATGGTACAACCTCAAATCAAGAACTCATCTGCCATTTCCCTAGTTTGCTTCGATAATCTTTCTCCGTAAATCCCATCATTAACAAACAATGACTGCCGGGGAATTTACCTGTTTAGTTTTTACAGAAATGTTGATGATTACATGTGATATAAAATGGATTATATTCTGAAACAAGCTATAAAAGAGTTTCAACATTTTTTTTTCTCTCGCTCAGTACTCCCTTAGCGGAATTCAATCAATTCAATCTAGCTTCAAAAACATATTGTTCACGTCATGTCGCCTTAAGAGATCTATATTTAAACCTATTGCGTAAATAAACAAAAGAAAATGTATCGAAAACAACAATTGACTACAGTATCTTGACTAGATCTTGTTTTTCTAACATTCTCCATGATTGTTAATCACAGCCCGTGGGTATTGATCTCCAGGATTGTTAATCACAACCCGTGGGTATTGAGAGGAAACCGAGCACAAGAGTTCATTTGTTTCTCTTCTCTCTTGATTATATAATCCTTTCATATTTGATTAAATCAGGAGCTCAAAACAATAATGCTGCGTTTGATTTATGACACTGTTGTAATTTTGAATTACTAAGTGAGCGAGTTTCAAAATTTCCAAAAATGCACAACGTAATCATGATAATGGATTTAAACAGTTAAGACATTGTTACAATCTTTTTTTTTTTTTAAACTGCAGGAAAATTACAGAATTTAGTAAATTAGTTAAAAAATGTTAGGAAATTGGGTAATTTTTAGTATAATGGTATAACATTTTCAGATCAACTCGCCCTCAAGTTTGGTCAGTATTTTATCGCATAACTGTATCCCAATTTGGCTGGTATTTTAGCATTTATATATATTCCATTTTGGCTTGTAAGCTTACTTTAAAAAACATATGGAAGATTTGATCCAGATTACATTATGTTTGGTTTTTGCCCTCCCTTCAATTAAGTTTCATCACAAACTTAAAACATCCCATCCTTTATCTGCTCTGTGGCTATTGCATTGTAGAGTGTCAGAACAATATTCATCACAATTCTTGTATATTTATGTTTATTTTAAAAAGATATTTGGAGTTGCTCATTTGCTCAATAAATAATTAGGTACCTAATCAAAATTGATTAAAGTTTTCTGATTAAATTTTGATGTTTTGTCTTCCTTTTTTTAAAAAAAGAACATCCAGATTTCATTTATTAAACGAAATATCGTTGTTGACAAGAGTCACTCCGCAAACATTAAAAACCTGTCAAGCTCATTTCACATCACATCTTTAAGCTAAAGGTGATTTTCAACCTTTTACCACGCACATCAAGCCAGACATAGTCAACCACGGAACTTCAGACGGACGAGATGTTTTTCAAAATAATTGCGGTACATCATCTCTGCTGACCCTTTGCAAAGTCGCCATGCCATAGCTGTTTATATTTCCAGATAATGTTATTGCACCTCCGGCTACGAATGGCAAATTTATTATTCAGCTTTAGAGACTCTTTTAGCCGGGTAGAGCTTGGAGGTATTATGGATTAGCGCAGAAAGAACACAACACGGACAGCCTGCTAAAGTAAACAGAGATGATCAAGATATCGTACAGACCGCTGGAGCTAATGGTTTTTGTATTTTTTAAACGAGTACTGTTCACAGATTGGCTGGTTGAAATTATGACATTGACCTTCACAGATACTATACCAAACACAATTTAAGGCCATGTACCATAGCTTATAACAAATTGGGTGGGTGTAATTAAGCATTACTGGCCCCAAATTCCTGCAAAATAGACACTGAAAACAGTTTTATCAAATTAAGAGAGAAAATATCATCCAAAATAGACCCCCCCCCCCCCCCCCCCCCGGGTTGCCTTGAGTGTCCTGTCCCTGCTTGGTGAGATAGAAGACAGGATTGTTTCAAGAGAGATATAGCACTTGGACTCAACTCCTTGCCAAACCCAGTTTATGACCCACTTTAAAGCAAAACATTTTTAGCAGACTTAGGATGGATCCGTTTCCTTGCCCATCCCCTCCTTCCCACCTTCCCTATAGAAATATCAAAATAGAATCTCTCCCCAAATGATAAAGGCTCCCATAGTTTCCATTTACTACCCATGAGGCCAAAAAAAAAATTATGTTTGTTTGCCCTCCGCGACCGACCCTAAAAACGCCAAAAATTAGGGTCGCGATTTTAGTTTTTTTTTTTTTTCTTCAAACATGTAAAATATGAAAACTCAATATTTTGATGTAAAACGTAATATTTAGCAGTGTGAAGTCACATTTAGTAGTATAAAATGCATATTTCCTCTAAATAATAACCCATAATTTTTGATTAAGCCCTGCATTGCTTGGTATTCATGATAAAATCCATGGAATGACATCATATGTGTAGAGTAAAAAAAAAAAAAAAAAAAAGATTGACCGACCGACCCAAAATTTTAATTTTTCCACTGGAGGGCAAACAAACAATATTTTTTTTTGGCCTGATTCAAACATACAGTGAAATATGTCAGAATTTTCAACCACATTTCAAATCCAACTTGAAATATATCTTGACAAACCAATTTCAGAAAGTGAAATTTTTTACAACACATTTTCATGTTACCTTGATTTTCAAAGAACAACAAAATGTCACTTTTAAATAAGAAATAACATTCCCAAACCATTCATCTTCAACACTCACTCACAAAACAGATGCCATTTTCCTCTAGTGCAAGTTCGTTAACATCAAAGCTAAGAAATCTAGACTAACTATTCAGCATACATGCAAGTAAGCATATTTAGCGAGGTGAAATCCATCGATCGATTTATGAATGCTTTCGAGTGTTTTGTTACATGTTCAAGATTCATGTGCAATTATTACTTGCGAGTTCAAGTGCCGAAATTTGATCAACATATTCGTCTTGTTTACAACACACTTGTGAATTTGAGATAAATGAGTTTAAAATCATAATTATACAGGCTTTTCTTGATATCATTGGGAACATTTTTTCTTTTTTCATCTTGAATTCATAAAATTTCTTGCAGAGGAAGAGTAAAGCATCCTTAGTGGCATGAACAACCTTACAAATTCAGAATGCTTGATCTTTGTTTATTTTCTTATTATTGTGTGAACCTATTTTTGGACAATAAAATGTTAATTGTATTTTGTTCAGTTTATAAAATATATTCCAACAAAAAATGATTTTTTGAATAAAATGTAGGCCTAACATATCTCCACATTTTTAATAATTCTAGCACATCTTTATTTTGTTAATTTCCAAGTTAAAGTTACCTGCACTGATCAGCAGCCTTCATGACATCACCACGTAGTTGTTGATTCAACACATAATTCTTTTACTCAAATTCATTATTTACGATTTCTGAGTGTCGTTGACCGAAATCACACATTTTGAAATATCAGTACATGATCACTATTTTCAGTAAACTGTGAAAAATTTTCAAGTGACGTTGATACAACAATCGTAACGTTCATTTCAATCAAGTTTTGAAACTGGAACCTTGCATGATTTGAAAATAGTGATTTCAATCACTTTGGCATCAAAAAGACCTGAAAAAATGTTACATAAACTCAGTCAATTTTACATATATGCTGATTCGTTTATTCCATGTTTAGGAACTTTACAATATCTTTTTAAAATTTTAAAAATTTAAAAGCAAATATAAATATTGTTATCTAGCATCATTCACCGTTGGTTATTTTTTGTAATATGTCAGGTTCACTCTTTCTTCTAGACAATATTTGTTTCTTTGGATTAACCATCTATCAATTGACTGTCATCCTCACAGGTTGATGAAACTTGTACAGTGGAATCTCAATAACACAAAATCACTGGGGCCAAAGAGTTAAGTTTGGTTTATCAGGATCTTGTGTTATCCAACTGATTTTACATAGGAAATCAATACTTGGGACCCAACAAACATTTTGTGTTATCAGGGTTTTTGTGTTAACAGATTCTGTGTTAACGAGGTTCCATTGTATCATCTTTTTCTTAGCACCAACTAACCATCCATCCATCCATCCACTGTTATTCTTGCCTGTTTAGCCAGTCTTGCTCTAACTTCACCTTTCCGTACAGATTTGCAAACATGCATAATTCATCGTTCTGACATTCTCTCACAAACAAGCCAGGCAAAGCGTTATCAGCTCCCCTAATAGCTTTTACAGTTTTCACTATTTTTCCTCTCTTTTGAGGCATGATTATACAAACAGACTACAAATATGAAGTCACACATGTCCTAATTTGCCAAAGCTGAGCTTATTCAAAGACATGTCTTAAAGGGGGACTTATGGAAATTCAGCTTCATCTCCAATTTGTTTCCCCAAGATTTAGATGTATGGATGGATCTGACAAGTTGGGGTCTTTGCATTACGTTTCTTGGTGATACAATTAAAGGGACTGACCAAGATTCTGCCCGCTACTTTTTTAACTACATATTTTTCCACATTCATGAATCGATACAGCATGTAAATATACCCTACCAATAGTTTCATGAAATTGTGGAAATTGGGTAAACAAATCTTTTTTAATTTTTTTCTCTAGGGAAAAAAAATGGTGTGGCACTGATAAGAGCGTGCCTAGTTTTAAATCCTATTTAAGCCTTGCCTGTGTAGACTATAAACTGTTGTTTTGAAGTGGAACCTCAGCTATTACCTTTTTAATTTCAACAGATGATTCTCAAGAAATAACAATTACAACAACATGTTTGTCTAAAATGTAGGGCCTACATCTTTGATAGTAATTGTGGTTATACTTAATGCCACATATTTTCCGTTTCAAAACAAAAAAAGAGATTACCCGACTTCAGTGTTCCCTACACATAAGGCAACAGCAGTCCGGCGGCCAATCCCACAATGCATTGCGGTTTTCAGTTGACATTTGATATTATCGACTGAACGCTGTGTGTGACGTCATCATTTCTCTATTGCCCGTCAGCGAGAGCACATCGATCTCTACACTGTTGTACGTGCCAATGCAGTGGATTCAGTGTAAACACTGATTACAACTCTCTATAATGTATTTATTATGTAAAAAAAAAGATTTTAAAATCAGGAAATCATCAGCCGTCATTTGTAAATATCAACGGTTGTTGTTGTCAATTTTGACAAAGACACGGCACATTTTGATTTTTATGAATTCCGATAACAAATTAAATATTAAAAATCTACGTGTTGAGATCAGAGGGATTGACTTGATTTTATTTGATTTGATTTTATTTGTGTTAAAGTTGTAAAAAAAAAATCAAAAACCCAATTATTTGAGTGTCTTTACTCCTAAATAAAAGTATTATACATTTAAAATGAAAATAAGAAGTGAAAAAAAATGAGCTCTCGCCCGGACTCGATCCTGGTTCTGAAAATATTATTTCACAACCGTATTAAGATATAGGTACAGCGCCTTAGACCGCTCGCCCACGCTTGACGATAAGAGCACATGAGAATTTATTAGTACTTATACTATACAGGTTTGCCTAACGTAATAATAGCCTCTTACACAACGCGACTGATCGCTGATATATTACGATTTACCATGGACAATGCGTTTACGTACTCATAGTAGAAACGAGATTTGTATGAATTTGGCTGGCTCTCAGAATTACCTAACCTACTTTTACATTAAAAATAGTGAAGAGAATTAACTACCAGGAATATTTTTCGACACAGTATGACCTTTATCGTTGAACTGGTGAACGTAAACAAGTCTCCCTTCATGTACAGTTGGTGATCCAATGGCGACTAGCGTTACACGTATTTTCTATGGTAGGTTCGCGGTATCTTAATATTGCAATTTAGAGTCATTTGAATTGTGGGAATGGCTTCCAGACTGCTGTTACATAAGGCATGTATTTCTAGCTAATAGAGTAAAAATTGTCTAACGCACCTTTAATTTGTTAAGGCTAACCTTATTCGTATACATGTTATTGTACTAAGCTTTTACGCAGCTCTACACATCTAGTTTGATGCAAAGGAGCGACAAGCTACGCGACAGATCCCATCCTCTGCGATTTCACGCTTCATAAATTGGCCTCATTTGACTGGAAACTGACACAGCCTATCGGTATTGCCCGACTGACAACGCTGCCTATTGAAGTGAAACAATCTGCACGAATCATTGATGCCAAAATTACTTCTATTTTGAAACTTACTTTGTAACAAATATTCTCCGAGGGATCTCAATAAGGAAAGTAATGATATTAACAAAATGAGTTCAAAATTATGTTCATTTGTATAAACGCAAGGTGGCCAAGGGCATAAATTTTTTAGCCATTTTTAAACATTTTGGATTATAATTATGAATACAGAATGCCTTCCCAAATTAGTGCAACTGTTACCTACGTAAGTCTTAACCATCACTAAACATTGCACTTTTTTTCAATTTCTCAGGGCTCCTATAAACAGAGTATGAAAAAGGGTGTTTCCACTGGGTTCAAAATGTTCCATTTCTCATATTTATTAAACAGAGGGATGAGAAAGGGTGTTTCCATTGGTTCCAAAATGTATACAAACAGAACTCACAGCGATTCAGTACTGCAGCGATTGCATATAACACTTGATTAAGTGAGAGAAATCCAAATTGATACATGTACTATATAAGCCATGTGAGCAGTTCGAACCAATATCTTATGAAATTAACCCCACTATTATATCGCTTATCCAGCAAATTTGTACAAACAGTCAAATCAAGCCTAGAATGTCTGGCATCCATCCGTTTCCAAAACATTAAGCCTGTCCACACTTGCTTCCGCATAAAAAATAAAACATTAACAAACAAATGTGATCATTTGTATGCCACACAAATAACACAACATTCAGTTGTCGGCAAATAATGTGATCATGTTGCTCATTGAATTGCGATGTTTCCGTCTTACAAGCGATATTAACGGTTTGAGCAATCACCCACTAAACAACGCAGGAAATGCGCGAGAGGAAATATACAAACTTCATCAATCATAGATCCATCTTGGGAAGAAATAATATTTTGTCAGGAAGGATTGCTTGTCTGTTGATTCTCATGTGCTTAGTATGAGGGGTATTCAAAAAGTTCATTGCCTAAGGTACGAGATATCTTGCAGTTTTTACTTATTGATATATAAACTTCATCAATCATAGATCCATCTCAGGATGAAATAATATTGTTACCAGGAAATATTGCTCTGTCTGTTGATTCTCTTTTGTTTGGTAGAAGGGGTATTCAAAAAGTTCACAGCCTCGGGTAGAAGGAGGTTTAATTGATATGTTTTGCAGTTCTTCTTGATTGATGAAAATCAAAAAGGTTCCAAAAAATTATATCTGTTCTTATTTTGATATTACAGGAAATCAAACACTGCCAGATGAGCATTCTCAGATTTGATTTTTTTAAAACTTGAAAATAAAAGAAATCGTTGGTGGCTCAAGAGGGTGTTCGCACCAGTGATGTAGTCGAGGCCTGCAAGACTGAGAGCAAGACCTCAACGTCCGAGAGAAAGACCTGTGTTTTGCCTCGGGCACTAATTGAAAGGTAAATTCTTCATCAACAGAATTGGGCTGGTGGTTTCAAATATCGGACGACAGATGGAAATACACGACTCTTCTGATCAATTTTTAGGCGAGACAAAATCTACAGCTTATCCTTCTACCACGGGACACAAATTTACGGAACATCCCTTGTAAGCTGGAATTACATAGTCACAGTTTTTGTGAGAACAAACATGGCTTTCTTTTGACTTTTACACATTGATATGTTCCAAACACAAAGGAAGTGTCTCATTTGTTAATCCAAAATATCTAAAACTGATCTTGCACAGAAAAGATTCTATATACTAGGGCTGTTGTATCTCATGTTACTTGAGTTAAACAAGAATTTTCGCTGATATCACATGTAAACATAACCACTTTGCTGTCAAAGCTGGTACAGACAGCCCGTATGAAACAAAGCTCAGGATAAACTTATCAACCATAGACAATCTTCATCTTGATTATTCATCATCACGAGGAAAAGGAATAAACGACTGTTGATTCATACATTGTTTGACAAAATTGTACATGTTGTTGTGTTATCTAACCAATGCTTTCATAGATTCTATTTTGTTTACAAGAAGCTAGCTTAGGACGTACACATCAGCTGCTGATAGTATTTCTAAGTTCTGAAATAATGAATACAACGGAGGTCATAGTGTAGCATTTATTCAAAAACAGCATTCCTATTTATCAGATCCAGCTTTTCGGTCCAGCACTACACAATTTGTCAGTCAACATCAATGCTTTATATAAAACCTCAACCTGAAAACTAGCAACACCATTTACCTATACAGGGACATACTGTAAGGGGATGCTGAAGTAGAGCAAAATTACAAGTTTCAAAAAAAATAAACTCATTTTGAAGTATCAGAAGGCCCTAGGAAACCAATAATGGATCCTTAGTACTACTTCTGGGTACTCTGGACGTACGGCGTTCGAATTAGTATCCCCTTCTCCCACTTTCTTGGCTGATTCAGTGGGGTTAAGGACAGAGCTGTTCACAGTTTGAACAATCAAACAATAACAAGCTGGTTTATTTGATGACAAGTGCATTTTGTTCAATTCACCCTTGTTTAAATTTTACAGTGGAAATGATCCAGCAGTCTGTATTGAGGACGCCATAACACAAAAACAGGAAATGTTTGAAAGTAAAACAAACTTGATGAAAAAAAAAAATTGTTGCAAACTATGGCAAGTGGCAAATTATTATTTTTTTTAATTACATAATAGTTAAGAAATTCGCGCGAGAAGTGCGAAATTTTTTTGACATTTAACATCATAATTATCAAAAAGGGGGAAAATTGGGGCCATTGGGGTGTGGCTCCTTCCCTTTGTTATCCTTTTTTCCTCCCCTTTCTCTTTCTTTTTCTCCTTCTTTTCCCCCTTTTCTTCCTCTTTTTTCCTTTCCCCCTTCTTTCTCCTTCTTTCTTTTCTCTTTTTCTTCTTCTTTCTCTCCCTTTCCCTTCTTTTTCCTTCTTTCCCTCCCCTTTATTTTTCCCCCTGGGTCCGTGAAATTTCCCCCTGAGAGCCTTCAGGGGGGGGGGGGCAACTTGCCCCCCCCCCCTGCCCCAAAATTTGCTCAAAAACAAATTCAAACTCAAAATTCTTAAAAGAATAAAATAAGATTACTAAATAAATAAACACGTTGACTTGATCACCAATTTTGTTGCAGTGGTAACCAGCCGACGCACACCTGTATTTCATTCCATGTGGGGAAACTCAATCACTGCGCTAGTTAACCCAGATTGAGTTCTTCCTTAGCTATGACTCTGTTTCTAACTTGTGTTACGTTTTAAAATCAGAGCGC
>JXSR01S045991.1:5217-15224 GCA_000969725.1 Ophiothrix spiculata
TGGTCGTGACGTCACCAAATATTTGCCATCGAATTTAAACTATGAACGGGTAGCAAACATTTGGTCCAATGTATATAGCAATTCAATAACATGTGCACTCTAGCGCGAAATTTTGTTTGGTCTGAACTCGGTATTAAAGTTCTTTTGTTTGGAGTCATTTTTACGTCACGACCAAATGTTTGGTAGGAAAAATTGTGTTTGGAGGCCGAGTATGAATTGAGCTTTACTCCATATAAATACAAAACATTGCTACTGAACGCTTGAATGGAATTCACACTGGCAAATTTAGACACAAGTGTAGGTCGACATGTGCACCCCTTTGCTGTGACGGGTCACATTTTTATTTTCTGCCCATTAGATACCTTCGGTCCTACTACTACTACTGTATCATCAGTGTACAGTTTCTCCATTAGTCAGAAAACACACAATGACAGAGATTTAATCATAAAATGGTTTTAGTATTATAGTAGCGTGGGCGTAGTATACTAAATTAATGAAACCTAACCCCTTGGGGTCATTGTTGTTGAGACCTGTATGAATGTAAACCATCTGTGTTCCAAATAAAATGAAAAGGGGTAAATTGTTTGTAGTTTAGGAGACCGGGGTTATCTCTGTGAATTGGTTTACTAAGACTGAAATCCAAACTGAAAACATTGATTTTAAACATTTCAAAACGTGTAAAGTCGTAACTATTTTATACTAAATGGACATGGATGGCTTTTAGTCTAGAATTATATTATTTTTACCGGATGATAAACAAATATCGTTAGTCGTGACCCCCAGCTCCCAGAAGGACAAATAATTTGCTAGTGGTCATTAACCCTTTTTCCAGACTCCCGATATTTTTTATTAAAAACCCCTTAATTGGAGAGCTATTTTTTTCTAAGAAACCCTTTCAAGCCAGCATATATTTTTTTATTATCATAGTGACAAATCAGGTTTATTCATACCATTTCTAAAGGTTATCATTTGAACGATGGTGATATAAACAACGATTATTAGCCTCGCAGTCAGTGACCTCCTTTTAAGGCGTAATTTGAGATTATCAAGATGATACGAAAAATGTCAAGATTTTTAAGACGAAATATTAGAAGATGTCCAAGGTTTTTTCATCAAAATGACCGTAATAGGAATATCCAATAAAATTTAAATAATTATAATCCTTCGATCGAATATTTTATGCTTGATTACATCTGTGGGCATTATAAACCAGCCAAGTTTGCTCAAACGGTAAGTTGGAAATTCGGGGAGCTGATCCGGGCAGAGTTGGTGCATATGTGGGCTAATCAAGGTTCAGCGCCTATAGATTTTGCCGCAAGACCTGAAATGATGCTTGGTTTGAAATGCAGCTTGCTTGGGCCACAGTAATCAACGAACACCTATAAACTGCGCGTGGAATTACAAATAATTTGTTTTGTATCAACAGTGACCCAACTATACTTTGATGAATTAAGACATACTCTTCAACAAATAATTAATTTTTAAGGCTCTTTCGCTGTGAATGGTCACACATGTGCAGATGTCATCGGTCATTATGTTTTGACCACCACGGGACCGGTCCACCCTATCGTTGCTTCGCAATATGTTGTTGATTGACTAATTGAATTTTTGGATGATAATGGATTTATTGTTTTATATTGAAATAAAATATGATGGTACTCGTCATTAAGCTGTTTCCAACCAATAAACCACTTGACCATTAAAAGTACAGAAAATAGGTAACCAAACATTTTAGACAATATTGCAATATAAAAGCAAACGGAGAATCGTATTTTGATTATCATTTATTATAGATATTGTTTGAAAAAGACAGAATTATTTTCAATGTGATCTGAATGACATAATGATATCTCTTGTTCTCATTAAACTGTGTTAAAACTATTTGATACCGACACGATATATATCATCGATATTGGTTAAAACTTGTCAACAACGCTTACTTTTTGTTTCAAATATTTCAGTGATACCCACCACCGTCCTCAGCGGTCTAATTCTGCGTTCCAACTGATCCTCTTCTGAATCTCGCCGTAGATGGCGTCCTAGATGACGGTATTTCCAGGAGAGATCATAAAAGATGAAAGTTTGCACCCCCGTCTCTATGGGCCTGGTCTCTTTTTTTTTATGTAAATAGCCTCTCTTATTTTGCGGGGTAAAACTTTGTCCTCCCTGCATAGCATCGAAACGTTTTCTAGAACTGGTTCAATGTTCTGCAAAGGCAGCGAAATTATAAGGGGTTGCTGTGGTATGTTCTTTGTGGTTTTAACCAATATTAATGAATTCTGCCAACACATATAAGAACATTCATAAGCGCCACTATAATTGTTGGCAGCGATATACCGGTATATTCAAATTAATTTACCTGTACCTAATTTGCATACGCTCCAACCAATTATGCAGTCATAAATCGGCGAAAACCTGACCCTTTTGTCATCGAAAAACCTAGATGACCGACAAAATTATGCATATTTATATGTTTAAATTAAAAACATTTTATTTTGGCTTATAACTAGTTCAATTTTTTCTCAAAATGTAACCGACCGCGCAAGCACGTAAAAACTTAAAATTTATATTGCTGATATTACCAAATTTTATTAATCATGTTATTGTATCAATTTGCCTTTTCATCAAGTCTATAATCATCCTTTTTATTCCTTGTTGCTCGTAGTATTTTGTTTTGTTATGTGTATTTGCAAATAGCTAGAGGTTTCATATAGGTGATGCTTTCAAAGATAAAAAATAAAGTTCCTTTTTCATATGAACGCGCCTTGTTCACAAAGTGTTCAAGCATCTATATTGCCCATGTCTATTTGGCGTGGGCGTAATTAAATGATCCTCTTGTCTAATATTGGATTCGATATGTATACACACTCACTTTATTAGGTCCCCATTTTGCGGGGTTTCCGATTTCACTCTATACGGGAATTGTAAGTTATGTGATGTAAAGATGTTAGAAATCAATTGTAGCCCGCTAGTCGTCATTAAATGAGCTATGTTATGTCACAAGACAGCTTAAGGCTTATTGCACACCCCCACATGAGAGTGAAAGAATGCAATAGATCACAAAGCTGCCAATTAGATCATCTATATACTTAACCCGTCTCTACACTTGGCCATCCATCTAACAATCTAATGACAACTTTGATTGGTTGGTACACATAATATAAGAATATTTGCCCGATTTTCAACCAATTACAATCGTTGAATCTTAGAAAGCATAATTACACATCCGTCCCTTGGATTCCCCTTTTTACTTCAAAATCTATACGATATACAAGTTTGATAATTTGTAGGATTTTTTGACCATTGAGAGCTGGGAAGAGAAAAACTAGTTTTTCTCTTCCCAGATTGAGAGAATAGTTTTCAGATGCTAACAGAAACTTCAAAACGTCATGGCAGTATTGCAGTACTACCAGGAAGTGTTCCTTTAAGGCTTTTGAGCTTGCGCCAATATGATCTATTATAACAAAGTTTGAGAGGTGCTTGCGCCAAACTCCCCAGCTAAGGCTATCAATTGGCAAGACAAATAAAGAAAAAGCCTCCTTTTCAAACATTGACAGAAACTTGTTGCACCAATTTCCAAGCCAAGGCTCCTGCACCCAGGCTGTGCCAGACCTCAGATTTAAGGCTATTAGACGTAGACGAGTGTTGTTTAAAACAACGTATTTTAGGCACAAGAGATTTTGAGGGGCGATACCGGACTGCCAATAGCAGTCCGTGTAATAGCGCTGTCAGCCATGTAAGACTCAAGAGAACAACGGCGCGCAAATATTATTTTACTCGCAACGATTAGTGCGTATTTTTAACATTCGCTCATTGCGGGGCTCATTGACCTCTGGATTTGTTCGAAAATAAACCCGAGCGTCAGGTACGATGGCACCTGTAGTTTGAAGCTATATTAGGCGATAATGTCTGATTGCAACAGGACTGTTACACGAGTTGCGATTGATAGATGTATGTCGCCGAATTCATAAAGTCGCCTCTGTGTTCTGTTATTTTACGTCCAAATAGGCGCGACGCCGCAAATTACGCTTAACAATGCTTGCCTAACCCATCAAATTAACCATCGCCAAGTATATTTAATTCTATCTACGATGACGATTAAATCTACGTGGCAGCTTTTAAGAACAAGAAAAGCTACTATACATGTCAATTTAACTGCATTTAGTGAGTTTTTCTATTGATCGAAAGAAAAGCAAAGGCGGTGACTTGTTTGTACGACCGGCTGTTCATTAAAATCAACTCCGATCATATGGCGCCCACTTGTATGTAAACATTTAAGAAACCCTAAACTTGCCGTAATGTGGGTGTTTTAACATCTTATAGAATCCTATCAACTCCGCATACTTTGTTCATTTATCTGATTGTATCGGTTGATTCATTTGGTGACAGGCTTTTAACTTGGGTTGTTCTTAAGTGGAATTCCTTCAAACTCTGGTGATTTTTAATCAGTATTGAACAGTTTTGTACAAAAGGTTTAATGTGTAAGCTTGTTTACCAACATGTTCAACACTGATGTTCAATACATCTCACTCAAACAAATTATTCTTCAAAATTGGATTTTTATTTTAATTTTGATAAACCAGAATCAGTCTAAGAACTGAAAAGTAAATAAGTGTGCAATCAGTCACGATGCGTCACGTGAAATAACTCTTGGTCTCGTTCTAAATTTTGATGATTGATTCCGCCAGCAACCGAAATAGTTCATTCCAGAAAAATTTTGCCCCTTCCCCTCTTAGAGGATATAAAGACCGACTGTGATAAAAACAAACTGGAATTCCATGTTGCAAAATGGTTTGTAAGTATGAAAATTTAGTCAATAACTGTCAAAAAATCTTGGAATTTAAGTAAATTGTGCAAAAATTGTGATAAATACCCGGAATTATGATCTAAAAACTCTAAAAATATGTGGAATTCCAATCATCAAAACTTGTAAAAACAAGTCTGGAATTCTAACATCCTCTATTGGGGGTGGGCAAAAAATTTCTTGAACAGCCCAATATGCCAATTATAGAAATGATCTTTAGGAGAGTTAATGTTTTGCTCAAGGAAAACGAAATTAAGTTAAGATAAATATGTTCCATCTGCTCAGAAAATGCGAATAAAAGCTATTTGTATTTGTATTTGTATTTTAACCATGGAAAGGAGAAATAGTTCCCGCTGTTTTTATAGGGACGCGAACCATGGCTTTTGGAGCGGGTTAGTCATGCATTACGATTCGGGAAGATCCACTCGGCTATCTATGCAGACTTGAAATTGTAAAGTGAATATGAAACATACACGTACCAATGTAGTATTTTTCTTTTGTTTACATACAGATATTATTTAACTTCGAACACGACAAAAAGATCAATCAACAGTAGTATTCAAATACATGATCTATAAATCTGTACTTTTACAATATTATTCAATCGATTGGACGATTTTGTATTCTCAGAATGAATCTGGTAGTTCTTGAGAGAAGTGCTTTAGAGAGAGGACCTACGTCACTGTCAAGATCCAGGGTATGAAATGAGTTTTGTGGCCCGGTGGAATTTAAAATGTCAGAGTTGAATTTGTCAGTGGGTGGCAAGGTGGCTTTTATGCCATCTTCTCAGAACACTTATATCAACATTTCTCCTAACGGTAGTGTACTACAATTGCAGTTTAATGGTCGCCAATCATGATCCGACGCATTAGTTTTGTAGCATTTTGAGTACTTACAATGCTGAGCTTATTAACTCCCATCATTAAGATGTGGGTACGATAAATACATAAAATTGATGTAAGCATAATTACTCAATGCATGCCATCTGTTCATTAAAAAAAAAAACAACAGTGTAACATTTAAAAGAAAATGAGATGTATTGACATTCCTTACCCCGGGGGGGCTCTCAAAAAAAATTTGTACGGGGGTGTGCCACGCAGACTTTGCGATAAGGACCGTTCTCTAAACCTAAAAAAAGGCAATTTTGCAACCCTTCACCATACCATTTGTCCGCAAAAAACACCCAATTTGGGTCAAATTGGGTGCTTCTTAAGGCAATTTTCCCAAAAAAACACCAAATTTTTCCATTTGGGCGCATTAGGTCTGTGACAAAAAAAACACCCATCGATATACCAAAAATGGCAAAATCATACCCCAAACCGTGGCACATACCTGTATATCAACCTAATGTGAGAACCCCCCCCCCCCTGTTGTGTTTTTTTCTCTCAGATCCCCCCCCCCCTGGGTTCCTTACACGTTTTTATGTTGCTGATGTTCTGTACTCACTTCTTATACTTTTATGTTGATGATGTCCTTTTTACATGTTTAATATTTAAAATAGGCTTATGTGCAAAGGTTTTCATTGGATATCTTTTGCTATACAGCCTTGAAAAAAATCTCTTTTCTCTTTATTCGTTAATTATTCAAACAGTGCATGGGGTCTTCTGGAGACACCGAACAAAATGTAGCCATTTTCATCATTGTTTTTTGTTTTTGAATGAAAATATGGACCATCAAAGCTCTTTTCCTATTGTCATAGATAATTACGAACTTTACAGAGAAAGAACCGAACCGGTTCAACCAGACACCATATCAGCATGATCAGATGCGAATTGCCGATTAAATTCCTGATGTAGGTGTACATGTATATCACTCGGTTCCTATCAATCCCAAGTTTTCCTAGTTCTGCAATATTCTGAGTTCCTGTTTTATTTTTCATAGACAAAATGATTGCCTTCCGAGATTATTTGTTTTTTAAGGGTACAAGGAATCCACATGATCAGGAAAATGGGAATCCTAACTATTTTTCAATCATGAAAAGATAAATAGTTTCCACTGCCTTTGCGGGGACTCGAACCATGGATTATGGTGGGGGTTAGTCATGCATTACAAAGTGAGAGATCTACCGCTGAGCTATCAAGGCAGCGTTGAGATGGTGAACTATCTATAACATAAACATTAGAATGCCGTATTTTTTTTCTTGTTTACATAAAAATTGCAATTTTTTTGCCTCATTGGAATGCTCAATTTGTAAGTAAATTATGCGAATGCGTATATCAGACAAAATGTAGATAATGTAGATACTAAAATCAGGCTATTCACAGCTCAAACAGGGCGAACTCAGAGTCATAATTCACGCCGGATTTTTTTGGGCAAAACAACGCGTGTTTGTTACATTATCATTCAAAATCAACACAACACATTTATAAAATATTATTTGTAATTCAATAAAAAGTATCAAGCCTACAATCTGTCAAAATTTGAAAACAGGCGAATTGTTCGAACATCATAAAATTTTAAGGTTTCGGCGAAAAAGGTGCAAATTTTTCGAAGTAGTTTATTGACGTAATTTTGACCTTGATAATGGACGTGAAATCACTACTAAAGTCTCATGTATAAACTATAGACTCTATTACGTATGTACGCCATTGTATTATTCTGATATGTGTAAGTAGGTAAAAAGTTGCAGTAAAGATGCCGTTGGCAAAAATGGCACCCATTTAGGGACTGTAGCCTTAACTGTCTTTCTTCAGCTGCATTCAGAATTAACAAATTGTTCCGTTAAGACATTAGTACTTGTCTGCCCAACAAAGTAAAAACGCGGTATGTATATTACAGATAAAGCTGAATTCATACTTAAAACGCAATGCGTTGCGTTTCCAATAATTTTCACCGCACACGGCACCGCAAATAAATTCACACTCAAAACGCAAACGGACTGCGGCAGCCGATGACATGAAAACACAATGGAAAGTTGAGCTTTCCTCAACTCGGTTTGCGGTGCCGCATTCGGTGTTGCGTTTTGATATCGATTGATCGGAACTCCTCAAATCTTTCACTGCACATGCTCGGTGCGTCGTGCGTTTGCGTTTGCGTCGAGTATGAATTCAGCTTAAAATGCAAGCTACTTCCTTTTCCCTTGAAGAAATCTTGCAGAAATGGGCAGTCAATCAATGCTCTTTCATAACTTAAAGGGGCAATTCATGATCCACTTTTCACCCTCAAGGTCACCTCTATCAAACTTGAGGGTTTTTTTGCTTATATGAATCGTCAACTGGGCCCTATTTCATAAAAGTTAGAATCAACCTAAGTCATGGAACTTAGGACGAATTACTCATTTGAACTCTGCATAGAGTTTTAAATTTTGAGTTTACCTTAATGTTTTTATTACTATTATCTTTTATTTCATAAAGAAATTTGAAATAAAGACTTTTTCTTAATTTATTCCATCTAAAAAAGATAGGACGAATCCTAAATTTTAGACTTAGGTTGATTCTAACTTTTATGAAATAGGGCCCAGTATATGTTACGATCTCCAAACCATTCTTTCATATGTGCTTGCATTTTTGAGAAAAGTGAGAAAATGTGTCATTTTCTAATTATTGTCGGGGCCCCGACAGTAATTACAACACAGAAGCCTATGGGGATTTTTTTAAAAGCTGAACAGCTTGTAGTTGTAACTTGGAAACGAATGGTCTGAATCAAGTAAAATTTTCAGTATATATTTATTATGTACTTTTCTTCTTATTTAGCTAGAAAACAGACGAGGTTTTTGTCACATCAAAATCATGAATTGCACCTTTAAGGCAGTATCTACTGTATGATATCAAATATATGTAAATACAACTTTTTAGCATTGGAATGGATTCAAGTAAAATTGTACGCGTAAAGGAAGTATCTGCTATACTTTATTAATGCACATACTGCGTTTTTACTCTGTGGGCAGAAGTAGGCCAAAACATGTCACTGTACAACTCATTTTTATTTAATTTACTTCATTGCAATTAACCAGGATTGACTCAGTCTGTTTTGGTAGTTAGAAGTAATAATGAATACATGTCGATAAATGTATTCAAATGTAAGTAGGGAACAGTTTTAAAGCTCTTTGATGTTATCATGTTTTATTAAGAAGCTTATTACACACCGCGTTTAATAAGAAACCTTAGAAATAAATTCCTGACACACAGTTCGACGCCGCTAAATTCAAAAGGCAACGTCCCAAGAGTCAATTGCTCCGATGGCCGACTCGGTATTCTGTGAACGACAGTCACATGTATTGGTAGCGGTTTGTGGTTTGGGAGAGAGACTATTGACGTCACTGCTTGAATCCAGGGTACGGGCCCCAGTAGAAATAAAATGTCATGATTATATTGATGTGTGGGTGAGGGTGACGATGTGGTTTCTACCATGTCTATACCGTTAGTTTATTGTTTTTCTCTCTTTCACTTTTTCTGTTAATTACCTTTTGAAAGATTCAATTATAGTTAGCACATTTATGTTCATGAAATTCAATTCTTTGATGTAAAGTAGACAGTAGCAAAACAATTCATAATGGATAAATAAGAAAATCAAAAATACATTCAAATTAGAATGCAAACCTGGCAATGCTCTTGTACCTTGATATATACTCCACATCTAAAATATAAAAAAAAAATCAGAACATCTCTGGGATCATAATTGGCAACCATGAAGTTGCAATTGTATCGCTTAGCCGGTAGGAGAAATTTTGATATTAAGTGTTCTGAGAAGATGACATAAAAGCCACCTTGCCACCCACTGACAAATTCAACTCTGACATTTTAAATTCCACCGGGCCACAAAACTCATTTCATACCCTGGATCTAGACAGTGACGTAGGTCATTTCTCTAAGGCACATTTTGAGTGCAGTTCCGTTCTGAGAATACAGAATCGTCCAATTTATAGGAAAAAAATTAAGTTGAATACAAACTGTAGATTATCCTTTTGCAGCATCCCTGTTCAATCATATTGCTTTATTTTGTCGCATAACAACCGGCGGCGCGCGTCGACCGATGTCTGATAATCGGAAGGAAGACGCGAGGCCGAAACATCGGTATGGAATCAGTGAATGCTTGCGTTATCCGGTTATCGGTCGGCTGCCATTCACCGATACAATTGTAGTTTAATGGTCGCCAATTAGGATACAAT
Organism: Ophiothrix spiculata; assembly: GCA_000969725.1. NCBI lineage: Eukaryota > Metazoa > Echinodermata > Ophiuroidea > Amphilepidida > Ophiotrichidae > Ophiothrix > Ophiothrix spiculata. The sequence goes on from JXSR01S045991.1 coordinate 15,129, forward strand.
GCAACAGTTTTCTAGCATATTGAGTACTTACAATGCGGAGTTTATTAACTAATTATATCAATGTGGGATGATAACTACATTAAATTGATGTGAGCA
>JXSR01S045992.1:3415-17197 GCA_000969725.1 Ophiothrix spiculata
ACTATCCATTACTCAAAAATAGATGTTCATTGCAAAACTATTACGTATGCCATTTGTTACGGTCAAAGATCACTTTACGGGTTCTTGAATAAAACAAAATAATACACTGTTCTGGATTCAAAAAATAACAAATTATTTACAGTTTAATAATACTCACTTACAGATCTGTTCACAATTTTGTCTTTAATTATGTCATAAACTTACTGTAATCGGTGCTAAAACCGCGCGATCCTAGGATATATTTCCAAGATTTAATCTGAGTTATAGTCCGAGGTATAAAGTTCGATCTTGTAAAATCACATGTCCCGAAATTCCAAAACGTTCCTGATGAACTCCAACGACGATTTATACTCCAGCAATCACAAAGAAGCTCTGCTTAGCTTAGAAGCTGAATCCAACGCACATAATCCACTCGGACAGTTTGTCTTTAATTCTCCATCGATTTTCCTATATCTCCAATAACTCCACCGACAGTCCTTTCTCCATTAATACCAGTATAACTCGACAAAATCCATCCACAAACAACAGTGTAAATCCATACACACACAACATCGTCAATTTAACTTCTCAAAGTTTTAGCTATCGATCTAACTCCGACAAAGAATATTTCAGTTATGCCCAAAATCACTTGCTTTGGTTCATTAACTTTAACATTAAAATTCCCTCATGTTGTCATATAGTCATTTTAAACACACTGGGAGTTTCCCATCTAGTATATTTACAATGCAAGATAAATACAATCACCTTAAATAGCAATTGGAATTCCCAAAGTGCCGGTCATAAAGATGATCTGATTAATGATCTAATTATGGAAATTCCACCATCTAGCATCTGATTGGTTCATGCAAACGATTGTCTACTTTTAGAATTGGAAATCATCATAAAATTGCCAAATAAGATTCACTCAGAAAAAGTCCCTTAACGTGGCAATCAAAGATCTCAGTAATTAAGTTTCACTAATTAAATAATTAATTAATCAACAAAAACGATCAATTCACATAACACATTTTTGTTAGGTATGATTTTGTTTTATTTTATTTCTCCATAATTTTTTTTAATTAGTCTTCACGTCGGTATACGTTTTGCTGCGATATTTATGTTAAACCTTTTATGAATGGATGAATGAAACTAAAGGAAGTTAACGGAAAGGCAAAGCACTAAAACGTTCTGCCATATAACTGATTAATGCAACAATTTATATGTGAGCTAGGATGCTACAATATCTGTATACTGCGACTTTTGACCTACAATTTTCTTTGTAGAACATTGCTGTAACCTAATTTATTGAACCCCTGATACAACAAATGTAATAAAACATTCAATTACGAGTGAGGAAGGCAGGACACGTAAGATTAATTGAACTCATTTAGCACTGACTGTTTCCATTATAAGTAACCCTTTTGTTGTTTGAAGAAACAACAGCCATGATGACTTCAGATACACATCAAATGAAGCGCTTAAACATGCTGATAGCAGTGTTCTTACAAACTGCGTATAAAAGTACACTTTACTAGTGTACCGATGCAGTCATTCATTCAGTCATCTCTAGGCGTTTTTGTTGAACAGTTAAAACACTTATTTTTGGAAATGGAGTTACCATTATTAGCTGAAATATTCTGCGATTTCAAAATGGATTTCAGTTTTCAATGGATAGTCATCATTATATTTTGCTTTACTTCGCCCACTCAAGCACAAGGTAATCACTTTTATCTCACTTTTGTAAACTTCAATTCGTTTTCAAAGGATTCCTTTATTTTACACAAAACTTTAATCGGGCAACATGGAAGTAAGCAAATTAAACGTAATATCAGTGCGAATTGAGTAGGTTTTGGTTCGTTAATTAATGTCAATCCTCATTAAACTCGTTATTGTTTTTCAATATGTCAACACAAATATTGACCAACATCCAAGATTGGAACCTGCGTGGCTGTCCATTACTCATGAATAGATTGTCCATTGCAAAACTATTACATATACCATTTTTGGGGGTCAGGTGAACTAAAGTTGCTGAAAATGTGGGCATTTGACACTGGGGTCTGGTGGACTGAAAGTTTGGCCAAAAATAATTTTATGATCAACAAATTTTCAATTTTCCTGATAAGTTTTCCAGTTTGAGGTAAATTTTGTATTATTTCTCAAAAAAAAAAAGGTTATAAAGAACTGAATTATGCTGAAAATGCGATTCTAATGAGAGGCTTTGCGGCCAGAATAAAATGGACTGGTGTCTTGACCGATGGACATAGGCATCTTGCTAACATATGTGATTCCGCCCTTAACTGAAAGAAATGCTCTAAATGTTTGACGCTTGTTTTCATAAATTCAATCTTTGCAAACGCTCTCAACAAATATTAAAAAGGACCCTAAACCCCTGAAACACCCCTTGTACTTTATTTAGTCTATCACCGAAAGAACCTTACTTTTGTCTTTTATTGTTGAACATATTGCAATACTTTCTGTTGCAGATTTTATGAATAGATGAATGGAAGATATCTGCCAACTTGACGTATGTAAAACTAAGCGGTAAATTGTTCTATCAGATAAGAATGCTACAAATTATATGGAAAGATATTCGTGCAAACGATGTGCGTGCTTTAAGCAATTGCGTTTAAAACTTTTGACCTACAAATAGTAAATCTATTTTGCGACGCCTTTTAAGTAATGGAATTTATTTGAACCTCTGATACTATAAATGTAGTATAACGTGCAATTATTATATAAAAAGCAGGACACGTAGGATTGATTGAAGTCATTAAGCACATTTGTGATGTTTCACAAGATTTAAATTGTTTGCCGTGCTGATGTGTGAAGAGACTACAGCAGATATTTAGTAAAAGCTTCCTCAACTTTAGCTCCTTTAAAAATTAGGATTTTATGTTTAAAATGTATTCCGGATCAAAAATTAAATGTTTCGTAAGCTTATATTATTAAAATAATTATGTAACTTAAATTAAACAAGGAATTTGATTAGATTACGATACTTTAGGTATTAACTATGTGGTACTTGCCCTTGAACACGCAGTGTACAATTATGAAACAGAGCGTGGATTATAAAGTAAGGATGTTATTAGCATTCCCTGTTCATTTGCTGAAGGCCAATTTAAGAGTGTTTTTCCTAAACTCACTTAGTCCACTTTTGGTCGAAATGAAACCAAGCATGTAGGAATGGTGTTCATCATGACCACTAACATACCAACTATGCAAATTCTCAAAAAAAAAAAAAACAATCAGTCGCCATTCCTCAAGCACGAGAATTTACCAATTTTTTTCAAAACTCTCTTAGTCCCTGCATGAGTATTTCCAAAACTCACTATTTCTAATCATTAGGGTAAGAATACAATACAATACAATACAATACAATGCAGGCATTTATATAGCGCTCTTACATGAAAACACAGGTATCAGAGCGCTTTACAAGAATAAAATGAAACAAAACAAGAACAATAAATCAAATATCAAATAAATATGTCTTTAAAAGAGATCTGAAGGTTGCCAGTGATTGTGCATGACGGATATGGTGAGGAAGTTTATTCCAGAGGAATGGACCAGCAGCAGAGAAGCCTTTATCACCAGTGAGAGTATGTGTGCGAGGCGTAATGAGGAGTCTTGTATCCTGGGCAGAACGTAAACCGCTTCGGGTTGGTGTGTACAGTTGAATGAGTTCTGTTATGTATGCAGGCGATTTAGATGAGTCCAAAAAACACTTAAATATGATAGTTAACAGTTTGAATTGGATGCGGCTGTGAATCGGAAAACAGTGAAGCTCTTGAAGCAGATGGGTTGCATGATCATACTTTTTAGCCCGATAGATAAGTTTGGCGGCACGATTTTGGAGACGCTGAATTCTGTTTATGTCTTTAGTTGTGATTCCATATAGAAGTGAGTTAGCATAGTCGAGCCTAGATGTAATTATGGCTCGAACTGCATCCTGGCAGGCAGATTTGTCTAAAAACATGCAAATACGCGATAAGTTGCGAAGATGGAAGTTCACAGAGCTGCATATGGATGAAACCTGGTCTGACATAGATCCTGTTTGTTACAGACTTATCTATTATCTATACGTCAATATGTTACATTGTTGTGCAGTGAGGGTCCGGGGAGGGGTACTCAAATAATTTTGGTGGGTATGTGCCACACAGATATCCAACTTAGGGTCTTGCGGAACTGAATTTTTGTCAAAATTTGGTATATGGAACTTCTGGATATAAGTTTGCTAAGAATTAGGTTGAAAACTTTATTTAACACACCAATGAGAATTTTCCGTTGAAAATGTGTCTTTGGAACTGAAGTAATCTTAAAATGGGTATCTCGGGGAGCAGGAAGTTTAGTTTAGTTTAGTTTAGTTTTTATTGGGACTTACAACCATATACAGTACAATAATAAGCATCAAGTAAATACACTACAATACAATATTACAAAAGCTGCAGAAAATAAAACAGAGTCACATGTCACAACAACCAAAGTTGTAAGGCCAGGATAACCCATAAAAGCCCAGCAAATGCATATGCAGGCTTATTTCCAATGGGGTCCCCAAAACAAAAATGGCTGCGGGCGCATGGAGAACTGAAAAATACATTAAAAAGACAACAATAAGGAAATAAGCCTACATACGCAGGAAGTCATCCGACTCTTGTTTAAGAGCAATTTCAGACAGGTGCTTTTTGACTGCTTTTTAAAATTCCAATTTACTTCCCAAAGACTGAATTGTAGGTGGCAGGGCATTCCAGTCTGCTATTGCATTATAAAAGAATGCTTTTGATGCATTACCAGTTACTCTTGGGACAATAAAATTGAAGCTACTAGAGCGGGTAATGTAAGAGTGTGAAGTTGCAGCCCTTTTGAAATGTTGGGTGAGGTACGGTGCTCCGATTCCATTGAAGATGTTAAAAACGTGGTTGAGGCATAATTGTTTCACACGGTCAAGTGAACTGAGAAGTTTAATGGAATTTCGGGTCAATTGATCAACATGAGTCCTAGGGGGTAAATTAAGAATGAAGCGAACAGTTTTATTTTGGGTAATTTGTAATTTATGACGAGCTTTGGTACTTATCCCAGAAAACCATGCCGAGCAGCAGTAATCAAGATGGCATTGTATTAGTGCTGAACATAAATTTCTGCATAAAGTTTGGTTTAAGAATTCGGAGTGTCTGTAAAGAAATTTGAGACGACCTATTGCTTTTCTAACCAAATTATCGACCATATTATCTCCCGACACATGCTGATCAATTGAGACGCCTAAATAATTAATAGAATCTTGCGGATTAATGGTCTGACCGTTGTATTTGATATGAAAATCTGAAACCCTTTTCGATTTGAAATGAGAACCAAACAAAATACACTCGGTTTTACCAACATGAAGAGATAATTGATTATCCACAAGCCGTTGATTACGTGTTTGTAAATCGCTGCTGAGTTCTTGCGAAACAATCCTGTGATCTGTATTAGCGACAAGGATAACACTGTCATCAGCATAAAGCAGCAGCCTGTTACGCACTGAGCAAAACATGTCATTACTGTAACAGAGGTATAGCAGAGGCCCAAGTAAACTACCCTGTGGAACACCACAGGAGATTTTTTGAAACTCAGAAGAGATGCCATCAAGCGAAACAAGCTGCCGTCTATCTGAAAGGTAGGATTTAAACCAATCAGGATTGATTCCCATGAACTCGAGCTTTGAACATAAAATTTGATGGTTTACGCTATCGAACGCTTTCTGTACGTCAAGCAATAACATACCCACATAATTCCCTTTTGAAATTTCAGACTTAATTAGGTCAGTTAAATAAATGACATATGTTTCTGTTGAAAAGCCAGGCCGAAATCCGGATTGAAATTGGTAAATGAGCTATTTTTCGCAAAGGTATGTTTGAAGTTGGGAAAAAACACATCTTTCGAGGATCTTGGACATGCAGCAAAGGATACTGACAGGCCGGTAATTGCCTACTTCCAATCTACTGTTTTTTTGTAGAGAGGAATGATTTTTGCGCACTTCAAGTCATCCGGCACAGTTCTAGTGATGATGGATAAATTAACTATGTGAGTGACAACATGAGCAAGTTGAGGAGCCCCGTCCTTTAAGAATTTAGGGGCTATCTCATCCAAACCAGGTCCTTTATGGGCATCAAGGTCAGTTAGTATTTTTAGAATGAGATCTTCATTAACTTGCTCAGGGGGTCTTGAGGGCGGCACATACCTGTACCTTCCATCAATGTAAGTGACCCCCTCGAATATCGCTGGACTTAGTGAGTTTTGTAAAAAAATAGAATTTTTCAAAGTTACCATTTCTTTTTAAAAATACAATATGTTTTTATGTTTTTAACTTTAATATAACCGACTCTGGATGGTTGAATATTTATTCCTTAAAAGTTAATATAAAATAAAAATGGAATAAATTGTGTTCATTTGATATGGCAACCTAAATGTGTTTAACAGAGTAATTTACTCTTCTGATTTGTAATCTGCTCTTTATAAAGGAATACGATTAAAAATGTATATGCCCTTGAACATGTTCTACAAAGTCAAAATAAAAATTGCCTAACTAAAGTCTGCGACTCATTGAGAATAAAATTGCCTTGTGTTATTCTTACTTTTCTTAATTTTGTCAAAATATTAGATATACAATAATTTTATTAGCGTGACGTTATTACACCGTATCTTAATCACCAACAAACCCTGATCAAATTAGAATTTTGTTGATTATTCTGTCAAAACCATCTGCATGCTGTAGATCTAAATCGTATAGGACATATTTCAATCACTATTATCTCTATATATGCAAACAGTCTTTTTATATGCTAAAAATAATGAAACTCCAATATTATTAGAGCTTTTGTAGCAAAATGTTGACATTTGACAATTTTTTTTGAAAATAGTGATAATTTTTAAGCCGAGAGTTTTTAATGAAGTATTGTTAGTATAACGTTTTCGTTGAATGAAATCATGAATTTGGGGTTTATAAATAAAAGAGGATGATTTTATACCTCGTAGCTGCTTGTTCAGAAAAAATTTGGACAACGTTGACAATGAATACATTTTAGAGCAGACCAGAGTTTGTTCCACCAAAATTAATATTTTAAACTGTATATGTTTGAAATATGATAAAAGTTGAAAAGGGATTCTGGATTATCAAAAAAAAAAGCGATATTTACATTTACAGCAATTTTCAATACATGTATACGGATTTTTTTTTATCTCCGCTGATCAAATCTCCATAGTAAAGCTTGCGATTAGAAACACATTTTTCTTCGTTCATCTCAATAATATAAGAGTCCACCGACTGGTACAATAATCCCCCTGGATTAATGTCGACTATACTTCTGATTGGTATCAAGGTTATTACCTTTCGTACAGTATTTTGCAATACATCATTGAATGCAAAAAAAAAAATACATTTGTCACTTGAATAGATGTATTAATGTCATATTATATGCATTATATATCACACCAATAAACTGCTGAAAACGCATTTCCTGGTCACCATTTTCATCAGTAGTGTAGTATTTCTTTATTTCTAGATAAACTTAGTGTTGTGTTGTTTAACAAAATTTTGTTTTAGTATTTAAACTATCTTGAAACCATATTTTACTTGCGACAGTATATCAGTGTTTCTATTCCAAACATTCCATGAAGAACTCCCAATTCCCTTCCATATCAATTTTATTTTTCATATCACCCAAGATGGGAACTTGCATGGATGTCCATTACTCAAGAATAGATATTCATTGCAAAACTATGTACGTATGCCATTTTTGTTATGTATGATTTTGTTTTATTTTGTTTCTCCATAATCTTGGAATTAAAATTTGGCATGTTGGGTATACCTTTCGCTGTGATATTTATGTTTGATCAACCTTTTATGAATGGATTATTTAAACAATTAAAGTTAACGTAAAGGCAAAGCGCTAAAACGTTCTGTCATATAACTGGTTAATGTGAAAATGTATATATGAGCTAAGATTTGCTACAATACCTGTATACTGTAAATTTGACTTACACTTTTCTTTGCAGAATAATGCTGTAACCTAATTTATTTGAACTACTAATGCACAAATGTAATAAAACATATCATTACACTCTCAAACAAGTTTTGTTAAAAGGGAACATGGTTGGCAGGTTGGGTTAAATTTTGCACAATGTTGGGTAAAATTTAACACAATGTTGGGCAAAACGTGCACCATTTACCTAAGATTGTGTACAAAATAAACCAATATTGTGCAAAATTTAACCCAACCTGTTAACCATGTTCCCTTTTTAACACAACTTTTTGTTCAGTGTGTACGAGAAAGGACGGCAGGGCAAGTAAGATTAATTGAAATCATTAAGCATCGACTGTTTCCATGACAAGTAATCTCTTTTTGTTTGAGGAAACAACCGACATGATGACTTCATATATTCATCAAATGAGGCGCTAAAACATGTTAATAGCAGTGTTCTTACAAAAAGTAAAAATGTACATTGAAGTACACTTTACTAGTATGCCGATGGAGTCAGTCATTCAGTCATCTCTAGGCGTTTTTGTTTTATTTAACATCGGGAATACTAAACTTAATTGTTAAAACACTTATTTTTGGAAATGGAGTTACCATTATTAGCTTAAATATTCTGCGATATCAAAATGGATTTCAGTTTTCATTGGATATTCATCATAATATTTTGCTTTACTTAAGGTAGGTCAAGCACAAAGTAATATATAGTATGCGAAAATAAGGTTAAGGTTACCGTATGCGATAACCTAACTGTAAAATGCATAACGGCTATCGCTACGGTATTCGCTAACGCTATTTAGGAAGCTAGCCTTAGAATCTGATTTATAAATATGCATGAGTTATCTTTATATACCTATACTTTATTAATGGGTTAACACCCACTGAACCAAATGTATGTGGAAGTTTATAATTTCTAGTCCCTAATGGTATGCGTGCGCATGTGGCAATGAAATCATAAAACCATGAAATTAATGTGTACCCCGTTGTGATCACTGAGCGTGAATAACTGTAGTCCTTTTGTTCTGATCAACATCATTCGATTAGTTTTGCCAGATATTAGAGCATAGTATATGCACCATAACAGTTTAACGTATGTCTCACTTTAACTTAGCGTGAAATCGAGCCATCCAATACGTTATTTCTTCATCCATCGGATCAATGAACGCTATTTTTAAGGATAAGGTTACCGATAATGCAATCGCAACTGCCAGTCACACGCTGATCAAAACACACACAAATCAATGGCAACCACTCAAGCAGTGAATAGCGCTGGCCAAATGTCCCAAATTAAGCTCGAAATTCTGGGATTGTACATGTCACACAATAGTTTTATATAGCTTTAATTATAGGTTACACTTTGTTTTACCATATCTTGATGTCTAAATGGCATAATTTGTATGAATGAAACAACACGATACACATATAATAGTGGTGTTTAACGTACAGCTCTAATTGAAATTTGTTTAATAAGGGTTCCGCTGCCGTTATTTTAACAGATGCTTATTTGCATTTGAAAAGAAATAAGGTTACCGTCCAAAATAACGATAGCGTACTTACTACGCAACCTTCAAATCATTTATATCTCGCTTAACCTTTGTAAACGTCCTTTCGTTTACAAAGGATTTCTTTATTTTACACAAAACTTATCGAGCAACAGGGAAGTAAGCAAAATAAACTTGATATCAGTTCGTAATTTTTAGGTTTTGGTAGGTAATTAAAACCAATCCTCAGTAAACTCGATATATTTTTAATATGACAACAACAACATTGACCATCATCCAAGAAAGGAACCTGCATGGCTGTCCAGTACTCAAAAATACATGTTCATTGCAAAACTATTACGTATGCCATTTTTGTTCTGTATGATTTTGTTTTATTTTATTTCTCCAATCAAAAATTTATTTCTAAATCTTCATATTGGTATATATTTTTGCGATATTTATGTTAAACATTTTATAAATGGATGAATGAAACTTAAGCAAGTTAACGTATCTAAGGTAAAGCACTAAAACGTTCTGTCATATAACTGATTAATGCGACAATTTATATGTGAGCTAGCTACGACGTGCTACAATATCTGTATACTGCGACTTTTGACCTACAATTCTCTTTGTAGAATATTGCTGTAACCTATTCTTTTGACTCCCTGATACAACAAATGTAATAAACCATTCCATTACGAGAAAGGACGGCAGGACACGTAAGATTGATTGAAATCATTAAGCACTGACTGTTTCCACGACAAGTAACTCTTTTGTTGTTTGGGAAAACAACAGACATGAAACAATGTTTACGCAATTAATTCATGTATACGGTGCATCGTTTGCGCAAGCAATCTCGAAAGCTTTGCCAAATTTAAATAAGCATAACCACATGGTTTTTTTTTCCTTACGCGAGCTCAATTGAGTCTATTTGAGCATAAGGGGGCCGACCCTTTTCAACAATGGTATGCTGGAATGTAAGAATGCAAGAATTTGCTTACCCACACACTTAGAAATAATGAAGCAATATTACTGGTGTTAAAAGGGAACATGGTTAACAACTGTGTCAGAAGTTACACATCAGTGTTGTGTTGCCTTTGACACAACACATGACTTGAATTTGACCCATCAAGTAATTCAATTTTCACCCAAAATTGGGTTAAATCATAACACAACTTGTTGTGTATATATTTAGCACAACGTTAACCATGTTCCCTGTTTTGACCCAATAGTTGTGCTAATTTGACACAATTCAAGAAATGTAGGGGTTTAACAGAATAGTTGTGTTATTTCTGAACACATTAATTGTGTCAATATTTTTAACACAATGCCTGTGCTGAAATCAATCATTTGTTGTGTTTACATTTGACACTACATTTTATATAATATTTGTGTTAATTTGGGTGAAACTAATATGCAAATGATATGTGCATGCAGAATAGGGACCACAATTTAAAAAGATATTAAAATTATAAACTTTTAATCGGCTGAAAATGAGTAATGTCATCAAGAATGAATGAAAAATGTACCCTGCGGAGATACCTTAACAATTGAAGAGTGTTATTCCAAAACTCACTTAGTCAAATAGCTGCCATGCACATGATATATTTGCATAGGTTATAGTATGCTATAATACTAATTTAATGAGTTAAATTTGCTGTCAAAGCTCAGTGCAAATAATTCATGTCATATTGAAAAAAATTATTTCAAGCATAATATTGCGCACACACAACAAGACAAATTCTTTACAACATGCCCAATCCCAGGACTTAGTGAGTTTTGAATCCTGTTGTATTGCTTTGAATAATGACCCAGCAAGGCAGCGAACCGCAACCGTCTGATCGTAGTCAGGATTAACAATGCCCGACCCCTCCAATATGAGGTAAAATGCGCATCAGAACAATCTGGATGAAGAATGTAGGTTTCAAAATCTAGCATGGCGGCAGCCATGGACTACGTGAGTTTTGACACCTGCACAGACATCAAAATTAAAAACATAGCATATCAAACTCTATGTAGAAACCAATACGTTTAATTGATGCATCCCACCGCTGCCACCAAAAATTTGTAACGCGCCGAGCTATAACACGTAATGTGGGGTCCGTTTGAGTCACAGTATGTGATTCGCCCTGGTAGCGTCAATTTAGTTGACGATGAACACAATTCCACTCACTATAGACCTCGAGTATCAATACAACCTTCAGACATTGAACTTCATTTAATACATCATTTATTTATTCAAACGTTCTCTCTGAAGGCTATTCATAACCGGGGTTCATATATACAAGCATTGGAATATTATCATACAGGGTGTGCCAATAAAAACGCAAGATTGGAAAACAAAAATATTTAAAATATAAGCAGGCCCCTTTTCTCATCAAATGTCAGTGTGAGCTCTAAAATAAAATAATAAAAATAAGGGCTTTCGTATTAACCTCTTATCGTAAAAATGATAAGATAAAATGCGAGACTCGGAGGCAGTAGCTACAATTCTATATAATTGTGAGGGAAAATTATTGCGTATCAAGATTAATGTTAAAATCAAGGTCCACATCATGTCAGACATTCCGAAACAGACTTATACATTCCGGTTTTGGGAAACTTTGAACCCCCGGCTTTGAACTTGAAATTTTGGAGAGAAAACAAATGAAATTATTATTTCTATTATTGTAAAAGTTATTCTGACATCCTTTTTAGCTTGATTGGATACTTTCAATGAGCTTTTGATGTAACACAAAACTAAAAATGCAAGTAAGTCGCAGAAGTTTTCATCTGGAGATGAAGTAACTTGTCATTAAATATTTGATTAGCACCTGTCATGAAAACATCATAAGTGATCAAAACACGTAATGTGCAATTGAACTTGGACACTTACCTTGGAATGTTTGAATTGCATTTTCCAATCCCCACTCACGCAACAACTGCATCACATCCATTTTGAGCTATTTTGGCGAGATGATTTTGGCCGCCTGGCTGGGCTTGATATGCACGTGTAAATTTCAATACAACAAAGTGTTGTATCCAGTTGTGTTGTCCATTCGACTTGCCTCCGCCCTGGTGTCCGCCGCATCCGGTTTTGCTCGCGTAAAATGCAGTCTGCACGTAGAGACTACTAAACAACCAAATTGGCGACACTTTCTTTAGCGTCAAATTCAAACTTTCTGAAAAATTCACTTTTTAATTTTTTGGTACGTGTTAAAAATAAAGTACAAAATTGATGTTTGACACAATATTTAGTTAAAAGACGGCCCAAAGAAAGTAACCAAATTTTACTTCTGACAAAAGTACCTATTTTCAACAGTTTAGGGTGAGCCATCATAACTGTTCTCTGCAAATTTATTACGTACTTGTATGACAAATTTTATTGTGTATGATTTTTGTTTCAGAAATTCAGCATGTTGGTATAATTTTGTAAGTTCTGCTGCAATATTTATGTTTGATAAAGGAAAAGAGCTAACAAGATAAATACGTCTAATTTATATGTGAGCTAGGATGCTGCAATATCTCTACATTCCGACTTTTGACCTACAAATGTCTTTGTAAAGTATTGATGTAACCTAATTTATTTGAACCCTTGATGCAACAAATGTAATAAAACATTCCATTACGAGAAAGGACGGCAGGGCACGTAAGGTTAATTGGAACCATTAAGGACTGACTGTTTTCATGACAAATTACCTCTTTGTTGTTTGAGGAAACAACAGACACGATGACTTTAGATACTAATCATATGAGGCGCTGAAACATGTTTATAGTGGTGTTCTTACATAATGTAAAAATACGCATTTAAGTACATAAGTAATGTAATTTGCACTTTTAAGTACATTTACCTAAAGATGCAGTCAGTCACTCAGTCATCTTTCGGCATTTCGTGTGATTTCCATATTCACCTTCTTTATATCGGGAATATTCAATAGAAATGTCATTGGAAAGTGTTCTGTCGCATCCCCCCCACCCCCTCATTTTCTTCTTCTTTTTTTTTTTAGAGGGAGCCATCATAATTGTTTATTGCGAAACTGCTGTGTATGATTTACCATTTAGTAAAATATTCTGCGATATTAAGATGGAATACAGTATTCATTGGATTTTGCTTTACTTCGCCCGGTCAAGCACAAGGTAATCATTTATATCTAACGTGCGGGCTTTTGTTCTTCTTTACTTTTGTTTGAAAATAATTCATTTCTTTTAGACAAAATTTCTCGGGCAACAGGGAAGTTGGAAAAATATACATAATGTGAAGGTTTTGGTTAAAACAAGAAATATGTATTGGTACATACAATTGTTACAGGCCCCTGAAAATGTAATTCATTAATATAGAG
>JXSR01S046002.1:0-13288 GCA_000969725.1 Ophiothrix spiculata
ACTGTCAAAAATAGGCTTATCTTATTGAAAAAACTCTAAATATTTTCATCCATAACTGTGTGTTCGTAACTCAACACATATGAGTTTATATCTTTGAATATACACCCAAGAATGATCATGAAAAACATATTTCCATTATCCTGGCACTTCTGAGCGAACGAAAGGGCCAATGGGCTAAATGGCAAAAGCCTGTTATTGTAAAATGATTGATGATTTTCCCTATGTGTTGTCTCGCATGGACAACTGCTTGTACGCAAGGTATTGGCATTACTGGAGTCCCTTTTGTTTTTTGCTGCCAAACGATGATTGGAATTGCTAGACGTCAAAGTATTTGACGTCCAGCAATTCTTTGACGTCTAGCAATTCCAGAAATCATTTGGCAGCAAAAAACAAAACGCACATCCATACAACAAAAAGGGATTCCTTCGTTTCTCACGGCTACAATGTGCCTGAGGTCCTCATTCATTATCTATTATAACGTCGCCATTTTGAATGCAACAAAAAATACCTATGGGCCAAAATAAGCTAAGGGGACTCTTTTAATACATTGAACGACACACATTGGTAACATTGCTCTGAAAAATGAGAAATGAGAAATCAAATATTAATTATGGACGAGTTATACTCGCAAACACCAGGATTTACGCTATGTTGCAATACTTTTGATAACGGAGTATCAAAAGATATATATTCTACGTCCAAAACGGGTCAAACAATTCCGTTTTTCCCGCAAAACAACTATTTGATATTAACATTATGTCGACACATATGTTGACGTCGACAACAAATTATTGCGACATGTCGACATGAAAAAACAGTATATGGTCATCCTTTTTGAGGTGAGGCCCATTTGCGTTTCATCTCATTCACTTCATGCATACCTAACTCCTTCCTGGTAATCGTTGATTAGAGTTAATTAATACCTTTATTTGGCGAATATTTTCAATTGATTTTATAGGCTAATACATTATCTTCAAAATCATACCAAATTTATGATTATTGAAAAGTTGTGACAACATTTGATGCACAATGTACGTATCTCATCCACACCAACCACATTTATGCCTGTTTTCATGTCTGGCTAAATTAGCTCATTGACTTATACTTGTTAATAGCGTTAATAATCAATTTTATTCGTGTTAATTCCAACTTGTTTTTGATAAACAATAACTAGCCTTTAAAATCATATAAGATTTGTGCCACTTCAATGGATTTTTAAGGAGATATGACAGAACAATTTATGCACAATTTTCATGATGCCTCAACCTCACCCATCTCAACCTCACCCAACTCCACCCTGGCTAAGTAGCTTTAACGGCTCATCAAGCTTAATTAATCACTTCATTTGGGTTCTATTCTTGATTTCTTGAAAGTCAAATAAATTGTCTTTAAAATCATACCAAAATTAAGACATTTCATTTGATTGTTGAAATGATATGACAAAAATTGATGCATAAATCACTCTCCATGTAACAAATCCACCATTTATGGGTGCCCACATTAAAAAGAATGACCATCAACAGAAACCTTACTAACCACACAAGACAACTGCATGCTCAGCAGATATCGATTAGGTTTGCCAAACTCCCGCCCGCAATGAGACGCTTACATGAGATCATATCCTGCAATACCGTGTAAGTCGTTTATTCCTGGATTATTTTCAATGAAATTTACACAGATTGTCGAAAACATAACTTATTATGATGGCAAAAAATATCGCTATGAATTCTGCTTAAAATGAAACGAAAGTAGGTCAAAACGTAAAACCAAGTAAAATAAGCAAAGAGTGGTCATTTTATATATGAAACTCACGAATTTTCTCCCACTTTAAAACTCATAAATGATTCGTGTATATCTAAAACTTGTATCATTTTTTTTTGGAATAGCATTTTTGTTTTCAAGTCAGAAGTAAGCTTTCCAGTACACACATTTTTATACAAATTTGATGTATATTAGTGTTTTATTCAGAAACCATTGATGCAAAACCTTGCAAAAATTACATCAAGGTACCTCAGGTAGTCGACATCATTGTCCAATGCAAAGATTTGACATTTTAACCAATTTTGTGTCTCTGAAAACTAAAGCGTTTTTGGCTTGTCTAATATTAGTGCAAGTATCTTATGATTTTCTTATATTTCTTAGGACACATTAGGTCCCCTTAAATGATATGAGCAGAGCCCAAAACTTTAATGCATGCATAAAATAAAAAGAGTAGAGAAGATGCACTTTTGACATAGTACCTTAACACAGCTTGGAGAACCATTTCTGCATTTTGTTAACGGTTGTGTAATGTACCGAACAGCAGAAGCCTTTTCAATGAATTTTAATGAGGTCTTAACTTGATTATTGTTTGCAGTAATGTGTTAAATTGATGGGTTGTAATGTTCCAGCAACCTGTACTACTTGTTGATACAGTTTACTGCCTGAAGTAATATTCCAAGTTTAGTGTATAAAAATGTGACAAACAAGAATTGTTTTAAAGCGGTGTTTTATATTCATCTTTGGGCAAAGATATTTTGAAGGGGGCAACTCCCCAAATGAGTAGACACAAAATGGTACACCCCAATTTTTTTACCATAGCTTTTTATGTAAAAAACAATGTTTTTGGTCTTTTTTAAAGGAGTAAACTTCCTTATTTATAGAAGCAAATTTTACACATTCAGCACTAAATTGCTATGATTTTTGACGTGAACGCGAATTTTTTTTAAAACTTTTTTGATACAATTATGAAAAAAGATAGTAATTTAGTATGAACTGAGTGAAAAATAGACTATTTGGGGGCATGATATATGCTAAAAAGGAGTGTACTATGTAATTTCAATCTGACCTATAATTTTTTTTCAGGGGGGGGGGGAAGAAGGGGGCAAGGCTTTTTTCATGGGGTGGGGGGTGCAATTGCCCCCCTTGTCCCCTTCTGGCTACGCCACTGCCATCAACTGAAATCGCTAATACATCCCCACCCCGATCAAATTTAAGCACGGCATGGTTTAACAAAACCTTTAAAGAATCTAACGTGTGACTATTTCTCTAACTTGAGTTAACTTAAATTTTTCCAAAACTCGTATCATCAAAGAAAAAAAACCAACCTGTCCTCAAAACTTGTACCATGATAAAAATTATGAACATATCAAAATCTTGACAATTTTAAGTCCATTTTGACTCGCGACACTGTTTGAAGTTGACCATTTTGATACAGGTCTTCGAACTAATGTTGCTAATATTGATGTGGTTTTCCCCAACAAAGTAATTACCATTCATTAACTTGTATTTCCAAACATGTTTTAAAAGAATAAATCAAAATTAAGGATACAAGACGTCTTGATTCAACTTAAATACATAAGTGACTTAAAATTCAAGTGTTTTCGGCGCCTTAGACTAGACTATTCACATGAAACATTTATATTGTGGTTTGAATGACACTTCAAATAATCTTAAAATTGGCAGTACAGGTAATGTCTTACAAAAATCGAATAGATAAAAAGTATTCTAGTTTATGTCGGGTTTTTTTAAAGACATGTATCTTTTTAATGTAATCTCTTTGTATTTAATGTTGCGCAGACTTAATGAATGAGTGGAGAACATTTTCAAGATTGATTGTAACGATTATAAAAAATGGATTGACATGATGGTTAAATGTTTTTATATATTTTTCCATCGATCACCGACATTATGAGACTGACTTGTACACCGAAATATTTTCAACGTAGCTTTTGAAAAATGGAAGCAAAACTGAACAAAAAATCTCACAAACGCACAGACTAAAAATTCGATAGATTTTGTATATTTTCATGGATAACTGCAAATTAAGTTTGATTGCATTTTCACGTCTAACTGATATCGTCTCAGAAGCAGAAAATAACCCTCATGAATTGTACTAATAAATATGGTGAGTTGTAATGCCATTTAATTCGTAAAACCATTTATACGTTTTTTCACTGGAGTCAGTGTATGTGGCTATCATATACTTGAGAGCTGAAAACCCGTGGAATAGCCAATTGTGCGTTACGAAACCAAAACTTCAGAGATTCTCTGTAAATTCTATTGTAAAACACAAACTATGATTGACAGGTCGCTATTGTGATGAATGACCAAATTCGATACTTCTTTGGTAAATTACGTTTTTAACTGTTGTTTTTAATGAGGCAATTTACTTCATGCATGGTTTGAACTGACCCAGTCATAATATTATAGATGATAATAAAGCTTTTACTAAATTTGTAAACAAAGTCTCAGAGTTAGTGCTGATTCCCATTATTACGCTGCCGTCAGGAAATTGTCACAATCAGTTCGCTTCAAATTGAAGTGCTACTGGCCAGGTGCAAACTCAATCGGCACTTAGACTGTTGTATATATTCCCCATAACAGCTCCCCGATATCGCTTAAGTCGACGAAGCAATTGAGATATATAAAATCCATGCCTAAGTACATATCCCTGTTGGTATCTCCATTATAACTGAGCTATGAATTAATACCACGTGAATCAAAAAAAAAATTGTACACGGATTAAAACTGATTTTGACCCAAAACATAAATTGCTTGTTATTGTAGTAAAGCAGATTTAATAAGCTTTCAAATGCAGAAAAAATGATAATAATCGGATGAAAAACGAAAAAGATATGACCAATTTTGTAAGTACTTCTTAGCTTTTATCATAATGCCATAATCCGTAATTGGAATATGTAATATCTTGCTTAACTGTGTAAATCCCATTAGAATGGAAGAAAAAGAGACGTACTTACAAAATTGGTCATATCTTTTTTATTTTTCATCCGATTTCCGTCATTTTTTCTGTATTTGAAAGCTTATTAAATTTGCTTTACTACTATAGCTTCAGACTTTTATCAAGGTCAAGATCAGTTTTAATCCGTGCACAATTTTTTTTTGATTCACGTGGTATGTCGTCAATAACGCTAAATTTGATAGATAATACCCCTTCTGAACACATCCGCAAACTTTTATTAATTCCCGCTAAGCAATTTGCAAATGTTTAACACTTTTCATTAATATCGCTGATAGCTGCTACCATGAATAGAATAGATGTTCTATATCAATTCATTGCTATATAGTTATTTTAATCCACTACAAACTGTATTTATACATTAATTAAGTGCACTACACAAATAGCACAAAACATTATAACATACTGATGACCTTCTCAAAGAACCATTATTACATGATGCATATTGTTTCTAAATCTCAATATTTATGTCTTAATTAAAAAAAGGAGAAGAGAAAAACTCGTATACTTAATTGATTTTCAATTCTAGTAGTTTCCTTAGGCAAATGCAAACACATAATCATAAAAAGCTGCTTAAGTGAATACTTTTTATAATAATGCAAAAAATTGTAAAAAATAGATCAGTTTTAAGACAATTTGAATGGATGAGGAAAGGTTCATATTATTCCATCAAAATTTGATACTCATGTCTTGAGATACGGTACTTTGAAAACAGAAAACAGTTCTTATATGGTCTGATTTATGAAGTGTTATATGCATAAATATATTTTGCGCTAAAGGTCAAATACATGCACAGGTAGTTATTTGATGAAATCGATCTTTTCTTGGAGATTTACAATATTCATAGAGCGTGAGTCAAAATTTGGAAATGTGCAGACTCTTCTGCTTATTTCAAAAAAGAATAAAGGAAATTGGTAATTCCTAAGAAAAGTTATGATTGTTTTAGTAAAAAAACTCATTTTCAAACTGTCCACGGAATAAATAAGCAAACCCATGCAAAGTAAACACTTGATTGGTCATTCATAGGAAAAGCTGTCCATGATATGCTGATCTTTAAATGAAAGGAAATTTTAAAAACCTGCCTGACACTGAATCTTTAAAGCTGGTCGTTGGTGCTGAAAGTACATCGTATGACACATTCTGACAAGGTAGTTCGTAGTTGAAACCTAATTAATTGCAAACACACAGGCCACCAGAGGTTCAAAAAGGTACCTACCAATAAGCTATACACATGTACCATTACCACCATCAACTGCTCCTGCCGGACTTGCCAAACAATCAATTCATTGCCCAATCTGGAATTCATGACCATAATTATTGGTGTCATCCACATCTCAATATAGACGGTAAAGGCCGGTCCAGACTCCCCTATCGTAGAATATTTTGCTTAGAATATTCTATAATGACGTCATCGAATATTACACATCATATAAAAACTATGAACCGGTAGCGAATACTTTATACGAGGGAAATATACGTTGTCTGCATTTTCCAGTTGCCATATTTACCAAACTCAGTCAATTTAGTATTACTCAAGAAAATATGTAATGCTCTTCCATTATTTTGTTGGAACCATAAACGGAAATAACTGAAGAATATGCAGTGTAGAGGATAAATATTTTTAGCTAGGAGAGGGGTTATTATAATATCATGGTTATTTTGGTAAACAATATTGGCCCCCGGAATATTGTGGCACTTGTATATTACTGGCATGGTAGCGTAAATAGGCCTACTGCTGGAATTCCACCACCCCTCCCGATATTCTACCAAACCTTTTATAAAACCCACACATAATGCACACATAAGAAAATCATATCCACTTTTAACTACTTTACCATGGCAAAATAAAATTCTGTTATTTATAATGTGTAATGTTTGAAGTTTAAAAGGTTTTTCAATGTTGTTTCCAGAAAAATTCAAAGATACTACGTATAGAATATATGTGTGGTGCTCTGGCAAAATGAGCGGAAAGTCGCGATTTTCAAAATTGAGTTTGTGACATATTTTTATTCTCTATAATCTCAGCTTTCGAATTATATATAATATGTCATACTTTCTTTCTACAATCTTTATTTACAGATCAAAATGCAAGGCAGTCTACTCAAAATCTGGCAGTAGAAAATTGTCGCAAATCGATTTTAAAGTTACTGAATACTATAGTATATGATAGCAAAACGCGATCAATTACCCGTTAATAATTGCACTTCTCGATATAATTGACCTTAAAAATGTGAGGTATAGATTAAAACTAATGTATTGATACGTTTTATGTCAAAAAAACGAAATTTGATCTTTTCATCATATTTTTACTTTGCCGGCCATTTATTCAAAATCTTCAAACGCGACTTTCCGCTCATTTTGCCAGAGCACCACACATATACTATCAAGTTAAATACAATTCAACTCACTATAGAATATTCGCTCATATCTGATGTTTCATTGGCTGATGATTGAAAGTGCGCGGCAAAATCAAAGTATGATAAATCGATCATCTTTCATGCTTTTGACATTTGTCGAAGCGTAAATGTATCTATTTATACGGGGAATGATATAGTATCATATTACATATGAATACGCTACCCATGCCCATATGCCGAGGTTTGAAAAGCCTATATCCATATATAGGCACCGATCATTTTTGTTTTAATTAAAGAAAGGGAGACGTATATTTTTATTATAATTATCATCGAATCATGTAGCTCAGATACAAATGAAGCGAATGAACTTTTATTATTTAGAAATATTTCAAAAATAATGGTAATAAAGTGTATTTCATTTGTACTTTTAGTTCTAAACATATATTTCATGGCTTCCACTGCGGAAATTGGTTTGGCTTCTCCCGTTACTTCTTGTCACTTCGCAACTATACCTTTTGTCTGAAAAACTATCGGAAAAGGTATACTTTAGGTCCCATCAAAAACTATACCCTAACCCTAACCCTAAACCCTAACCCTAACCCTAAAACTAACCCTAACCCTAAAACTAACCCTAACCCTAATCCTACACCCTAACCCTAACCCTAACCCTAACCCTAAATTAAACCTAACCCTAATACTAACCCTAAACCCTAACCCTAAAATTATGGATGGGACCTAAAGTACACTTGGTCCAAACTATCAACTGTGCCCCAAAATGGCATCATACAAATTACAACATTTATACTTGGGCCTATTTGGTTTGTAAAATGACGTTCCATATGGCAACGTATGTCTCTGTTGACAAAAACATTCTTTTAGTCATTCAAATCGATAGAATCAGTGGATTATGAATGGGACTTTTAATTTTACCTTGAACTCGGTGAGGAAGTACCCTGAATACTGATTTCTTCGATGAGTTACGTCATTTTGTCGTCAGCGTAGAATATTGTAAGCAAAATATTCTATACGATAGGGGAGTATAATTGTGACCCGTCATACCGGCATAATGAAAATTGATTTTTTGGTCTTATCTTAAAGATTATATTTTAAGCTTATAAATGACACCATGCTTTTAGTTATCGGATGTTCGATTGCAAAGTTACATCCAAATTGGTAAGAGGCATCAGGCTGATTCAGAAAACTATAGTTCTGAGAAAATCAAGATTACAGTTTCTGTACTGGTAAAACTTGAATGGAGAAAGGATTTTTATCTTGTTTTTTAACAAATAAATCTTATGTTTTGGATGTTGGAGCCTGATTAATATGATAGAGTACACTTCAAAGGTAACGTTTCTGATGAAATTAGAAATTCGACCTTGGATGTGATTTTTGACTATGCTCAGCTTCAATGGCCTGTATCTCGTAATTTACTATGCCGGTATTAAGGTACCTTTCGATATGATGGGTCACAATTTAAAAGTGTATTATTGTAAATTAATATTGGTTATTATATGAAATGAAAACAAATAAAGAATGATTGATTGATTGAAGTGCAAAAGAGGATCATGAAGATCTGAGACTTGGATCGTGAACAGAAATGACACAGCTCCAACCTGCATCAATCTTGGGCGAAGGAAGACAGGGTATTAGTAACAGGTGACTGCAAAACTGGAGTACTCACTTTCAGTGGCGTGCCCAGGATTTTTTGAGTGGGGGGCACAATCATCAGTTTCCCCCGAATGACCGGAGGCAAACTTGCGTAACTTTGAAAATGTGCGCGTAGCGCGCAAATTTGTTTGTAAATTCAGCTAAAAATGGGCAAATTTCGACTGAATATTGGTAATACATGAAAGTTCGCGCGAAGCGCGAAAATTTTTTCGCTTTTTCACATTTAAATTATCAAAAACTAAGGGAAATTCAAGTTTTTGAATGATTTTCAAAACATTTAAAACTATTTTTTCTTTTCTTTTCTTTTGATTTTTTCTCTATTCCCCTTTCTTTTCTATCTTTTTTGTGTCAAGATCCCGGGTCAAGATGCCCGATTATGCCTTTTCCCCCGACTGACTCACCAAACTGGGGGGGCACGTGCCCCCCCCCCCCGGCCCCCCCTTTGGGCACGCCACTGCTCACTTTGCATTTTGTTCGCTTATCAATTCTATGGACAGCTTGTAAAATGAGTTTTTTTACTAAAACAGGAATTACCGATTTCCTTCATTCTTTTTCAAAAATAATCAGATGCGTCTGCACATTTCCAAGGCACTTAACAATTGTTTTAAATATCAGTAGTTCTTTTGTTATACAGTCCTCAGAACACCTGCAAAGATTTTGTCTCCAAAAACTGAACTGAAGTTTGAAAAATCCACATCTTTAATAGAATGTCCATTAACAGAAAACCTAACTGTTTTTGGATGCTTTTTTCTTAGTTTCATCTTTTTGTTCATGACAATCTTTGATGGACAATTGACTTATGGATGTCGGTTAAAGATTATCTAGGTAACATGTAAATCATTATTTGAACTTTGCAGATAAGTTTTAAAGTTAAAATTACCGGAGACCGACTTTATGGCTGGTTTTAGCTGGACGATTATAAATGCATTTTCGAGAGTCCGTGATTTTTTTTTTTATAATATTATTTTTGTTGGCGGATCAAATATTTGAAAGTGAACTTGTTCAATTAGATGAGTCGGAGTTTCCGCTAATGTGTACTTCAAAAGATTAGTACAACTCACCAAGTGGTGACATTTAATTCCTGTTCACGTAATTAATCAGTGATTTCTTTGCCTTCATATCGTCTTTTCATATTTTACAAAATATTTGGACAGATCGAATTCACCCAATACTAAATGTTTAAAAATCTGTTTCACATAAATGTTTGTAAATACAATTTTGAGTGAAATTATCAGGGAAACTCTTACTTCTATTGAAACCGTGACAAATGATTTTTACCAATTACAGTGTCTGTTTAGAAGAGCGTTTTTACAACTCAAGCGTTGATACATCTGAAACTTCGGTTTAATATCATACAATTTTGTCCCCTAAATACGTGGATATAAATTGGCTAGCTTCTCTCCTGATATATTCAATTCTGAGAAAATATTGTGCAAATAATGGATTAATATGACGATACCCAAATCTTGCTAGCATTCCATTAGCATGGACCAAATATAATATACGTGACGAAATGATATTTTCTTATCTAACCATCTAAATGATAAGAATACTGCGATGTGCCTTAAGGAAGCTGCATAATTTTGTTAGATTCTTCTAGTATCCTTGGAATAATGAGGTCAGGCAAATTTTCAAATCTCTTCGCCAGCCCCATATAGAACGTCCATCTCAAACGAGCCGTAAATGTAGCAAACTTATTTAGCGCTACAGGTGAAAATACATGTCAAGGTCGTAATCTGCCGAAATTGAGTTTTTGACTGATTTACAATCATTATGTTTACTTTAAACCTGCTAAAAAGTTTCATTTCAAGAAAATGATCGGAAATATGAAATATCTCTATTTATTTTGAAGACAATCAGCAGGAAAATATAGGGCTTAGGCCCTACTGATTTTTGAACGCGTTTATCCCCGTTACACATTTTACTCCCTGACAACCATAGACAGACCGTAACTTGACATAATTCTGGAAATCGAGTGAAGTTCATAGAGGTGTCATTTTAATCCTTATAACATGGTCTTTGCAGATATTTAATTTGGGATGGACGGTCACATATATTGTCACATATATTGTCAATTCTGCAAGAGAAGATAAGAGGACAATCTACTAATTGTGTTAATATGTTCTTGACACTGATGATTCTTATTCTGATCCTGATTTATTTCAATATAATACATACGGTATACACATAACAATAAATAGGTAAAACACACACAAAAATGATATTTCGAGCACAATCAAAAGGCCAAGACGGTGCCCCAAAAGAAATAATGATTTCCAAAATACACAGTTTAATTTTCTTTGTCCAAAGTGTTTAAACTAGTGTCTGTACACTCTAAGAAATTTCCCGGAAATTTTACGGTAAAATCACTGGCAATTTTGTTGCCAACACTTTACCGTTAAATTTACAACTTGCCGTAAATTATTTTACAGTATTTTAGAAATTTCCCGTAAATTTTACGGTAAAATCACTGGCAATTCTTGTTGCCAACACTTTACCGTAAAATTTACAACTTTGCCGTAAATACGGTATTTTAGTTTCCGTAAATTAATATACGGTATTTTACTGGCCACACCAAGGGAAAATATGCAGCTTTAGTACAATAACTACAAATATATCTTACATTTAGTATATATTTTCTGTGGTGTCAAATTGTCTTTTTTGCTAAAAATTTACGGAACTTCCCCGTTTTTTCCACACATTTACGGTAAAATCCCGTAAAAGACGTAAAAATTTACATTTCATCCGTACATATTTTCTTACGGGAATTCACCGTTAAAGAATACCGGTTTTCTACCGTAAAAATACGGTCATTTCTTAGAGTGTAGATAAAAGTTTCTTGCAATATATTGAATATAGTATATAATAAATATAATATATTTCAATACATTTTAGAATGGGGAAATGTATTTTAATAAACGAATAAACAAATTGAAAGTAAATTACACTTTAAAATAACATCTTTAGATTGAGTCAAAAAGCGGGCCCTTCTTACTCAAACACTTTGGACCTCTTAAAGTTTTGCTGTATATTTTCCATCTATATCAAAACGCAATTTATTACCTTTGGTTATTTATATATAATGTATATAACCTACAAATTTATTGAAAATAGACGTTTAGTTGGTTTAAATATTCACCCACGTTAAAGTAATAACTCAATGGTTTCATGTGTAAAATCAAAATGATGTACTTTTTGAACATAGTACCTTCACATGGCTTGGAGAGTCATTCCTGCATATTGTGTTAACATATGTGCAATGTGCCGATCACGTGAAGCCCTTAATGAATTCATAAGAGGTACTAAATTGATTATACTTTACCGTGATGTTTTAAATTGACCATGTTGATGGGTTGTAATGTTTCAGCACAACCTGTACTACTTGTTGATACAGTTTACTGCCTGAAGTAATACTGAAGTAATATTTCAAGTGAAGAGTATACAAAAATGTGACAAACGACGATTTGTTTTTAGGGGTGGTTTATTTTCATATTTGTCTTCATAAAGTGGACATTTGTAATTTGAGTGACGTGTAACATTTGTTAATGTTATGACAAGTTTTCGTTAATTTAATTTTGTCTTGTCATGCGACTTCAATTATAGAGTGTTTTTTTTTAACTCACATAGTCACTTAGGTGTAATGAGACCGAGTGTCTCCCATATTAAACCAGGAGTCTGAGTCAAACTACACGGAATAAGTTGCAATCAATGATTTATTGATCGCACATGTACAAGCACGATCTACACGATTGAATAGTAATAAGGACACCCAGTCATATGGACGCTGTAATTTATTACACAGGTCCTATAACAGTATAATGACTGAAAGTTACACCTGCTATTCAATCCTGTACATACTTGTACACGTTAAATCAATAGATAGGTTGCGCAAAATCCAGAGAGGGCTCAAATTTTACGTATCAATGTACGGTACTGAATTACGGTATATGCAAACGTAGATTATACGATTCTTTTGTTCATTGCGTGAAAAATAGGTCAATAAATCAATGATTATGAATAAACATGTTAAAGAAGTGTAATAGTGAGACATTCCGCCCCCTATCCACTAAACTAACTCTTTTTGACACTTGTCAATAGAGGACAACGTAACTGATTTTTTTACAGTGTTTTAATATAGAAACACTGAAAGGTTCTCTGCAACCAATTTGAACCGTTTGTTTTTCCATTTCATACGAATACAATCGTTCAAATACGGGCTTTTCAACGTATTTCTTCGTAAATTCCAACAGGTGTGTACGTGTAAACGGTTCAATTCATCGTTTACCCCTTGCGCAAGCTGATGTTTTGGACGAGGATCTTGAACACGCAAGTCAATGGGAAATCAGAAAAGTTCAATTCACGTATGAAAAAGCTCCAAATTAATCGCTAGATATCTGTGCGAATATGCATTGGACACTTGATTTGCACATACCCTAGAATTATTAAACTTAGCATTTTTGGCTAGGTGAGATAGTTCTATCAATTCAAGGATCAAGGCCAGGATGTCAAAAGAAGTATGTGTTCA
>JXSR01S046002.1:26849-40164 GCA_000969725.1 Ophiothrix spiculata
TGCCGATTGTAATTGGTAGTAGATACTTGGTGGTATCAACGGGTACTTCAGTAGCAGCTGGAATGGCTTCTTCAATGTCACTGGTCTGTGATTTGTTCTTCTTCTTCTGAAATTAACAATGAGATAAAGGAATTCTGAAAAAGGTGAAAACAAGTCATCGAAAATTCCACAGGAAAAGAAAGTATTTTTTATGCTAAAGAAGATGTTGATTAGAACTAAAATCATATTTATATCTTGATAGATCAATTGATACTTCGAGCCACGTAATTACATAATTAAGTACAACATGTCCAAAAGTTAATAGTTGGTGGCATTTCATGAGGTGGGTCAAAAATGTGTTACATGGTAAAAATGGTCAAAAAAAAACACATTTTTTGATATGATGTTAATATTATTGATTTCTTCCAATTCAAGTAACTTTTTAGACAAATGTCACTTTTGTTTTGGCAAAATGAGCTAATTAATGGTTAATTACTCCATAGACGGCAATGCAAACTGTAATTTTCAAACGCGTTTTTCTCAAAATTGCCTGTTTTTACTAAAATAAGTCATAAATTGGAATGATTAATGGTAAAAAGTTCATTTTTTCAGGATATGTTATAAACACTTTAATAGTTACTTTGATGCATTAAACTTAATTAATCCTAATTCTTATTTGATGCAGCTTGATCCCCTGAACATTTTGACATCAAATTTGTCAAAATCGGACAAAAAATGAGAAGGTGCTGCCCAAAAAACTAATCGAGGGGGGAGGGGGTCTGAGAAAGGTCTAAAAATGATAAATTTGCCAACTACTGTAATTGTATACAAAATTTTAGCCATGTTGGTGACTATCTGTATGTATTTGAGGTCACATAATCCATTTGTGAATGATATTGTCTCAATTTGGCTATCTACCGCATCCGTAGGCACCTACACCCTTGTACTGCCAAGTTCAAACCATTGTCTCTCTTAAATTATGTAACCCATGAAGACCAAATTACTGCCACATATAGCAGAAAGTGTAAGCTTTCAAATGAGACATTAAACAAGTCCACAGGCTAAGGAGTAGTGAATTTACATCAAATTAAGTTGGCGAACCAATGAAAAAATGTAACAACACTACGTTTTTAGCATACCCACCTAATGACATGCCACCAGTTAAGATACTTTTGGGTTAGGGTCGATCAGGTCAGGGTTAGCAGTGGCTTACCCAGAAGTTCTCATTTGAGGGGGAAAAGTCGGGGCAAGACAATTTTGCAGAAGAGGGGATGGGCGAAAGCAGACACAAAAAGTGCACCAAAAATGGTCAATGTTGTAATTTGCCAAATAATTCATAAATTCATAAAAATAACATTTCCTATGAAAATTATTGCTATTTTGAAACAATTTTTTCGTGTTTTTCTTTTTGAAAAAATAAGCCCATAAAAGGGCCAAATTGTGAACACCAACATCAACATTGTCCTACTTATTAAACTTCATTTGGGGACGAGTAGATGGGGTTACGGCACTGCTGATTAGTGAGTCAGAAACATTTAAAAAAAGAGTCTTAAAAGTAAGATAAAACAAAGATTTAAAAAAATATCATTGAGCGAAAATAAAATGCATTGAAATTTTAAAAGGAAATAGATATTTGAAAAAATAGATTTAAGGAAAAGAAAAATTGGTTAATTTGAATTTAAAATATAAGCCCCTGCTGAGATTTGAACTCAGGACCCCTGGTTTACAAGACCAGTGCTCTAACCACTGAGCTACAGAGGCTGTTAGATAACGTCTAGATTCAATATTTGTCAATTAAAGTTAAATACTAATAACGTGGCACCCCGTTACGTGGTTACAGTCAATTATGGGTTAA
This sequence comes from Ophiothrix spiculata, assembly GCA_000969725.1. Taxonomy (NCBI): domain Eukaryota; kingdom Metazoa; phylum Echinodermata; class Ophiuroidea; order Amphilepidida; family Ophiotrichidae; genus Ophiothrix; species Ophiothrix spiculata. The sequence continues at coordinate 28,684 of JXSR01S046002.1, forward strand.
TAATAATACGAACTGAGTCAGCAAATGTACTATACAGATTTATATACTTCCGTGTAAATTATAACTTTAAATCATATAGCTATAAGCCAATAGGGATTTTTTTAAAAGTTCAAATTATTCTTTGAATATTTGGAGCGACATTGTGTAATAGGAAACGACATGAATGGATGTAAAACCTACTTAAGGTTGATATTTCAACATTCACCTTTCATGCCTGCTATTTCATTTCGGCACATGACAATATCAAAATAATGGACGATACAGTTCATAGACAAAGCAATTTCCGGAATATTTACCACAGTAAACAGTTATTCTCGGACTGCTTGACTTCACCTAATTAGGTCTTTATTATAAAGATGGCCTTGTCTTGAAACAAAGCATTAAAATTTCGTAGCGGAGCAGTAACATGTATCTTTAATATCTTGAACAAACTAATACATAAACACTGTTAATGATTTCTTAAAAGAATACAATTGGAAAATTTTGCATTCATCATATAACAATTCCAAATTGAACACAACAGAACCTCGATAATTATATTAAAAAAACACTTTTCATGTAAAATGCAAGGAAAAGTTTTTAATGTATTTAAACAAGAACCAGATGTTTCTCAAATCCTTTACAAAAGCACACGTCGCAAAATGCCTAAAGCAAGTTCTTACTAAATTAAAGAAATGTACTAGTATATTAAACTATGATTCAATTTCCTCATATCTGTTCCGTCAAATTTGTTAAAAGCTTTATCGCTAATTCATAGTATCTGGCATGAACACGTACATAACTATCATTAATCTTATATTACTCATTGTTACGAAACGTGACATTTTAGAGAAATATGTTAGTAATGTAAAATTGACTTTACAGACAAATTGAGAATTGGGACGCGGAAATAACAAAGATTTGATCCGACCAGATGGGGTTGCTTGAAGAAAATTATACCTACGAAGTGAGTGCAATCGAAAAGTTGACGCCTTTTTCGCCGAAACCTCATAATTTCATGTTGTTCGAAAAATTCGATTGTTTTCAAATTTTGACAGATTGTAGGCTCGATACTTCTTATTTGAATTACAAATAATATTTTATAAATATGTGGTGTTGATTTTGAATGATAATGTAACATACCCGCATTGTTTTGCCTGAAAAAACGGACGTAAATTACGACTCTGAGATCGCCTTGTTTGAGCTGTGAATTGCCTGTTTTCAGTATCTACATTATGTCTGATATACGTATTCGCATAATTTACTTAAAATTGAGCATTCCATTGAGGCAAAAATTGCAATTTTGATGTAAACAAAAGAAAAAAAAAGGCATTCTAATGTTTAAACCTTTTTGACACTTTATCGGCAGAGCAAATGCTACTCAGACGTTAATTGACATACAGGTTTTTAAGTTAAACAATTTCAAATCAAATATGGACTTACGGAAAGCAAACTTTAATTTAGAAAGGGAGGAATTAGGTCATGAACAAATATGCAATATTTTGTTATTGTCACTCTCTGTCTAGATATATCTTGTCGCTTGTGCTTCATTGAAATCAAATTACATTCTGACATGATTTGATGTTGTTACACACTCGTAAAACATTCGACGGATTTGTTTGTCACGTTATAACAATTGAAAATTGACATGAATCCATGATACGATATCACAAATAACAATGTGTCTGACACAAATTTAAAACTTTATAACAGTCAGGCAGCAGAGCCTATGCAAATGAGCTTTTAATGAGCAATTTAATTTTCATTTCCCGGGTATATACCGGGAGAATACCAGGACAACTCGGTCGCTAGATTTTTTTTTCTCGATGTGACCTGTCGGATAGTTCGGACTTCGAACCCCTATAATCACAAGGGGGTTAGTGCAAATAGTAAATAAAGATATGGATGAAAATATTTAGAGTTTTTTCAATAAGATAAGCCTATTTTTGACAGTGGAGAATAAAAAATTTTCATTTCATTGCATTTTTTTAAAAAAATGTCAATTTTAAGCTTTTAAAACTTGAGGTCAAATCTGGTTACGTGTAGCGTGTTTTACAAAATTGTATGTGAAATGCTTTTACAAACTGCAAGATGAGATATCAGACATCATATATATGAAATTTGAAAAATATATCATGCCTGTAAGACATGTAAAACAGAAAATAAATCGAGGGAAAATTCATTACAACTAAACGTTCGAAAGGGACACGATGTCGGTCATCTCATTATCCCGATATACACAACGAACATCGCAATCGACAAGTCACACCTTTCGAAGGTCTTGGGCTATATCAGGCCAATCTGACGTCATTTTCTTAGCACGTGTCTACGTGTGACTGTGACCTGCGGCTCTGACTGTGCATATCATACGGGTTATTGGGAAATAATTTAATCATGTTTATCTATAGAAATTCTTGTGTAAAAATAGTTTATTGAAGGAATATCAATCTAATATGAAGGGAAAAATACTAATTTGTTTTCAAATGAAAAAAAAGAAAAGAAAAAAAAAAGAAGGCGCCGTCAAGATTCGAACCTGGTACCTCTAGAATCAAAAGCCAAAGCCAAACCACTAGACTATCGAGATCTCACTATCATTGAACGGGTGTTTTACCTATATGTACCTAACAATTAGACAATGCCGCGTAATTGATCACTTCCGGGGTTATATAATATTTTGCGTAGAAATTTGATGCTTTATTTGACCTCATTGGACCAGGCGTTACATTTGCCTACGTGATACGTGTTTTCAGCAGATTTATCTCAAATGTTTTAGGAAATCTGCTAAAGAAGTGTTGTCTCTCTCATTTGACCAAGTGGCTAAAATATATTAAGTCCAGAACCGTAGATTTTAAGTAAAACGCAAAGACCTAATTTGACCTCACTCGAGGAAATTAAACGCTCGCAAAATCACACGAAAAGACACTAATATTTCCCATTTTTTCATTTTTTTAAAATTTCAAAATGTTTTCATAACTTTCATGCTTCTAATTGCAAGTTTGGTTTAAGATTCTATGCTATTTTGGCGAGTTTACAGGCTTTTTAAACTAAGGTATCCGATCTCATGAATATTCATACGCATTTAAAAACCGGCATTTCCTGTCAGTTTTCATGCATAAATAAAAATAAAATAAGCGATATTTCAGCGACCTGACTTCTGGCTGATAAGCAGTAACTTCAATGAAGATAACAGAAAGTTTCAATTCCATTGATAACCGTAACCAACCAAAACGAAAGTGTTGGGTCCAAAAGGTCAAGCGTCCCTAAAAACTGATAACAAACAACAAATTGACATAGGCCTACATCCGTAACATGATATCGCAAACAATATATTGCGTTTACTAGTCTGCCAGCCAACAGATCATAATTTATGTAAAAAAAGTTTTGTCGGCATAATTTGTTACAAACATCCAACCATGTGGATTATTTTCCTCAAGGGGTGTACATTAGCGTATGGGGTGTTGGTCTTTGCGATTGTTTTGATTTTAGGGTAAAAATGGCCAAAAGAGTCTAAAAGATCCTCAGATTTCATCCGGTGTAACATTAAATTAAGGGTCTGATCTAACCATTTAATGAATAATTAAAATGTTGCGCCGGACAGATTTCGACATTTATTCAGTTAATTTTGTCATACAGAACTTAGAAAATGGCAAAAAGATTGAAGTAAAGTGAATGAAAATAAAATTCAACCTTTATAAAGTGACATTATCTTTTCAACTTCTTATCTGTGAATTATTTAGTTTAAAGTTCTACGTACATAATTCAGTCATTTTTTCCAGTATGTAATGGTTTAGTTTGTTCGTGACAAAAATGTCCTAAAATATAACACCGCGAAAAACGTTTCTAGTTATTAACAATCGAGGGCGGTGTATTCATGGGGTATGTATGTCATATAAAGTTTGATTGATTGATTGATTGATATGACATAGGGGACGGTGGGGCAAGTTGGCCCCCTTTTCATTTAAACGCCCCTGAATCGCACATGATAAAGTCTAGAAGAATTCCTGCTTACACAAGATAGATATATGTCCCGCCGCGGCAAAAGGGTGCAGTTGTCGGCTCCTACATGTTGCTCATTATAGCATATCTGATGCATACAAATAGCATACATCAGATATGCTACAAGGAGCAACATGTACGAGCCGACAACTGCACCCTTTTGCCGCGGCGGGACGCATATATATACCCGAACTACGTGTTGCGTAAATACTAAGACACTGCGGCTTCTCGTATTGAAATAATATAGAAAAAAATTGTCAATAGGGCCAACTTACTCTGCATGCGGGGCAAGTTGGCCCCATTTACAAAGAAAGAGTCGTACTCATTTTACTGTGACATATTTCATTCATTATCTTTTTTAAGTGAAGCACGGGAATATTCTGCATACAAAAATGTCCTTTTAGGATGAAATGCCATAATAAATTAATACAATATCGATCTTTTAAAAAGATACGTTGTGACCTACAGTGTTATCTGCATGCAATATATGCCACATTTTCTACCAGTCTTTTGAAAGACTACCTGCGTCTTGTTATACGCATCTATTTACTTGTTTAGAATTAAAATCGTGTTAAAACGTTATAAATGTTATTGTGCTCGAGTCTGAGTAAGTTATCATACCATCTTGGGCAAATTCGCCACAGGGCCAACTTGCCCCGTGTGGTAGGGGGCGAATCCGCCCCCATAGTCCCAGTTTTGACTTAACCTCATGTTGGTATACCAACAAAACAAAGAATAAAGAGGATTTGATCTCATGATATGTTGGACATGTACCATACCTCGTAATCAATAATAATAACTTGAACTAGCGAAGTAATATTTTCACACTAGTACAAAATTACTTTTGCTCAAAATGATTACTAAGGTAATTCAAAAACTCGTTTTATTGATAACTCACACAAAGAGCTGAGTTCGGTCTTGTAAATTTTATGGTAAATTTGATGCTTTATGCATAACCAAAAATCACCAGTTACATATTTCTCTCAAGGTCACGTGAGCAGAAACACAGGGTGGGCCAACCCGCCCGGAGGGCCAACTTGCCCCACCCTCCCCTAATGTAATTTGGAGTGAGATGTATTTGTTATAGCTCCAGAAGCTGTTTCCCAATGATCATTTCGAACAAGTCTTTTACAAGATACCAAGTTACAAGCCATAATAATGCAAATATAGTATTTTGGCTGGAAAGTGAAGAAATGAAGAGAGGAAAAATATACGTTGATGTGATGTACGAAAGGTATCTAATATCGGCTTTTCGTACTTGCCTGCAATTTGTATTGCCACAGCTGGGCATCAAAAGTTCGATAAGTACTACCTTTGGTCACGACGGGTCATCCTCTGACGTCAGAAACCTGCACGAATCTCATGTCAGAGTTTGTTTTGACTGGCTTCGCTGCGATGAAATATTTTGTATTTCATGCGAAATGTAATGAATTCAATACTAGTATTTATTTTCCAGACTGAAAAGTAACCTTTTTGGTTCTTTTATATAAATTATGCCAAAAAATCGAGAATTTCTTTCGTTACAGTGAATAATTGAAGAAAAACCAATACGCTACGCAAAAAAAAAATAAAGAAATGAAATATTCAAAACGATTCCGATGGGGTTCGAACCCACGATTCTGAGATTAAAAGTCAGATGCGCTAAGCACTAGACTAGCTAGCTGATTGTGTATTCGACGGGTATTTAAAGATATATGCTTTCATATTTTAAATAATTGGTTACGCATGCGCAATGATAGAATTTTGGAAATATCGTATTTTTTATCATGTGTCAGAAAGGTAAACAAAAGCAACCGTTACACTAATTTTGTTTTAGCACATTTTCACGCAAGATTTTCACAGGACTTCAAGAAAAAAGTCTAAATTTTGCTATAAACATATCGGCATAAATATATATTTTACACTGAATTAATATTTGTAGAGAAAATCACCGGCCTAGTTTGCGGGTTCATCGCGTGAAATAATTTGCCAGTAAAATTGCATGAAATGTCACACATATTTCGAAAAATGCACTTGCATTATATGTACACAATATTTATACATAAATATGCAACATGTTTTGTTTTTCAGATCTATATTTTCGATTTTATAGGGTTTTTAAAAATATTTTTTTGACTCATTAATATTCATGTTAAACATCAACAGCAAGGCCGTTTAAAAATGTCACTGATTAAAATAGTAGAGGGGATAGGGAGATTATGCGACCTGCAGTATGCCCGGGGCAGTATGATTGTATTAAAAGGAGAATGTAAATTGTAGAACCTTTACAATTACCATGCTCGATTACACATAAAGAAAAGAGCACGTCGTGCTTTGTTGTAATATGTTTTCTGAATCCTTTATCCGTGGCAAACACCTAATTTACATTTTGAACATATAATAATATAATTTGGATTTCAGAAACGTGAAACGTGTTTGTACAGAGGCTGATACTCCCAGATAGCGGCTTACTTGAAATAATCTGTATACTGCTAAATCCACAGCAGAATGTAGGACGATACAAATGTCGTCTCGGTATTATTAGGGATGTCAACATTTTTTAAAGAATTCCGTGTTGGGTTGAAATTTGTGTTCAAGCACAGGTTCAAGTACCTGTACTTAAATCTCTTTATTGAGGGTTGCAATAATGTTTAGCAACCCCCTACATTATGAAACAGAACCCCCTATGAACTTGCTATCAATAAGTAACTTCAATACATATGTACCCTGGACAAAATCGAGTACAAAAAAAGCACAACATTCCTGAGGTGCACATTTGGAACAGAATTATAGTACAGTTTTAGTACAAATATAGTACTTTGTGTCCCCATTGTGAAGACAGTGATTGAGTTAGAATAAATTTTTCACTTTTTGCATCCAATATCGAATGTTTACTAAAACATATAGGAATATTTCCGTGGCATCGCCTTTAGATAAAATTTACCAGCTATTCTGAGAAAAAAAGGTTCATGCAAAAGTCACGCCTGTCACGCTGGAATTCGCCTTTTGTAGAATTTGTTGAGAGAGGTATTTTAACATGTTTAATAGTTTAAAGGTTAGTATAATGTTAATTAAGTTTTGTTGTTTATTCTTTTTTCAAGGTAGAAGTTCGTCGAGTATTAGTAATTTCGTATAACCACTGATGATAACAAAAACATTTGTCCTAGTATGTAGGTACTATCTTCAGACACGCGCTTATGTTGGTAGAAGATGTTGTAATTCCAAACATTAATGATTGTCACGTTCGATAACAAAACACAAATTAAATTAAAGTGTATTCACAAATTGGTACAATATCCAAATGACATGTAACACGTTCAGGCACAAATGCCTTTCCATCTCTAGCGAGTTGGAAAAGCCAATTTTGCGCAATTGGTGAAAATAAATACAAAAGTTGTTTTTTCAAAGCTATTAGTTTGTACCTAATTTTGACACTTACTCTCTTGTCAACTAGAGTTGTTTCGAGACTGATGTCAAAGTGTATTCACAATTTGTTAACATAATCATAATATATTTGTACCTTTCCATCTCTAGCGAGCAGGAAAATATCATCGTGCACAATTGGCGAAAATAAATACCAAAGTTGTTTTTCTGAACCTATTAGTTGACAAAACCTGATGTTAAAAAATTGACACCATTCACTATCCTTTTACAAGGGATCTTCAATGTGTTCATGATGCATAGCCAAGGGTAGACATGGTAGAAGGGATTAAGATAAGGGTGGGGTTGAGTGTGAAGAGTGGTTCTCTTGGATACCCCATTTCACAATTGAATACACTAGAATAAGAACATCCCAACTCCATGAGCTGCCTTCTGTTAAGTTATGCAAAATAAAAATGCATATAAATCTCTGAAAATGCTTTCAAATCACTAGAAAGCATTTCCATGTTTTTATCCCAATCATAGTGTCACATTTGACCTTGTAGATGACTTTGTTAGACATTGTTAGATAATTTTCCTAGCATATAGTTGCAGAGGGGAGCTCATGGAGTTGGGATGTTCTTATTATGGCTGTTTGAATATAGCAACTGTACTATAACATGATAACAAGTATCTAACAATGTCTAAACAAGTCAACTACAAGGTCAAATATGACAATGTGATTAGGACATTGACATGGAAATGCTATTTTAGTGATGTGAACAAATTTTCAGAAATTTGTATGCATCTATATTGTATAAATATAATTTACAAAAGGGAGCTATTGGAGTTGTGATGTTCTTATTCTGGCGTATTCAATTACTTTCCCAAGAGTATGCAAACATGTGTTGTATACCAATATAGCCCTCTATGTTCAGTTTTGTAAAACGAATTTCATTTTTTTCTGTTTGTTATTGTAACCAAGCTGGGCATCTTATTGGTTGAACTACAACAAATCAAATAATTTGGACTTTCAACTGAAAATACAATATTTTACACCACACTTTGATTCAAAAGAAGCATTTAAAAGAGTATTGGATCATGGACAAATGTAGTATTCGTCTATTGTCATACTTTCTTTAAACATTTCGTGTCGCGCTGTTCATACAACATCAGACAGATATGCTTGTCACGTTTCATTACAATGATATCAATTAGCAAAGTGACATGAATCCATGATACGATACTGAATCACAAACAATGGTTTTGACACACTTGTGTCAAATTAGGGGTAAAAATCCTACGGAAAAAACAAAACAAAAACTTTAAACCTTAGATTTTAAACCAATAATATATTATCATATCTCAATAATTCTCGTAGTGAAGTGACCCATTTTTTGACATTACATAAAAAGTGGTAAAATATTTTATTTTTAATTTTATTCCAACCATATGAGCAACCGTGTAAATTATTTCGAGGGTTGAGAGCCAAAAGGCCGTATATGCACGGGCAACAAATAGAGCCACAAGGCCGTATTTAGCGGCACACCACAAAATAGCTCACCATTAACTTACTGTACAAAATGGCGTCCAAAAACACCCGATAACTCATTAATAAAGCATCTGGTTTCTTAAACACTGGCTTTTCTTAATTGATTATGATCTCTTTTAACAAAAAAATTATGAAAAATATATACCATCATGGCAAATTTTTCGAGATACCTTGCGTTGAAGGTAATACCGCCCAATCACTGAGAGCCACGTTTCGTGTTTCCCAAATCATTACATGTACAAGCACGTTCTACACAATTGAATAGTAGCTAGGACACCCAGTCATACGGACCCTGTAATTTATTACACAGGTGTAATAAAATGTAGTGTCCTAGTGACTGAAAGTCATACCTGCTATTCAATCCTAGTACATACTTGTACATGTTTAATCAATAAATCATCGATCAAACCCTGTCAAACTTCTGCATATGGCTACATGGCTACCCTAGTATCCCACATCAATACCCTGGTATGAGCTTGACGACAATTTACAATTATTGCAGATAGCGGCAAGCGGCTGCAGGTAGTCACATTTAATTGAATATGATAATGTAGTATTCAAATAGTATGTGGTTACATCTTTACAATTTATATAGAGTACATTGAACTTACATATCGTCATTTGAACTTGTCTGCAATCTATAACATATATGATAGTTCTGTGACTGAAAGGCCATCAGCATCAGTTTCTTTATTGAATTACGCATACTAGAATAACGTTATTGAATGATCCTTTGGTAGTCTTTAAAAAAAGTACCATAGCTATGCCGATTCAAATGTTCAACACTTTAGATCATTTGTGTTATATTGGCTGATTTATTAAGGATGAAAGTACATGACTTTTCCAATCAAAATGCTAACAATTTTGGCCAAATATCTGGCTATAATACAAACTACCCTGAAAAAGCATTTTGGACCTTTTGGGGAAAGTGTTGATTCAAACGCTTTCCATTGAAATGTTGTTGGTTTTTTTCACAACATTTGCGAAGAGTATGTACTTTCAATCAACAAAATAAAAAGTGGTGAAAATGAGAAAATGTGACATTTGTTGGCTTCAAAACACTATTCTGCGTATACTACGCATGCATGTTGCTGCACTTACGAAATCAAAACGAGTGCGTACCAGTACGCATGGACCAGACTAACACCAGACACCGTGACCCGTCATATCGAAAGGTACCTTAAGGGTCCCAAAATGAAAATTGATTTTTTGGTTCAATCTGAAAGATCATATTTTAAGCTTTAAAATGACACCTTGCTTTTGGATATTGGATGTTCGACTGCAAAGTTACATCCACATTGGTAACTTGAAACGGCAGAAAAAAATAGTTCTGAGAAAATCGAGTTTTGAGTTTCTGTACTGCTAAAACTTAAATGGAGAAAGGATTTTTATATCGGTTTTTAAAACATTTGTCTTATGTTTTGGATGTTGGAACCAGATTAATATGAAAGAATACGCTTCAAAGGTAACATTTCTGATGAAATTAGAAATTCGACCTTGGATGTGATTTTTGACTATGCTCAGCTTCAATGGCCTGTATCTCGTAATTTACTATGCCGACCTTAAGGTACGTTTCGATATGATGGGTCACATATTTGATCTTCGTTGCCATTTTTCATATCCGACTCATCAGTTTTCTGTAACTTAATACCAATGAAAATAAAGCGCAATAGCGAGACCTAATGTTCTTTCTAGTGTTGTTATGAAGATACGGCTTTGTGGCGCTTAACTCTCGATATGCTTGCAAGCTTTGGCGAAACCATTCCTGCTATAATTTTCTATCGGGATACTGATATTACTTTCATCTCTTGCATATCATTCCCTTTTAGAACAGTATACATTATGTAACGCTGTCTGCGTGGTCAGTTTTTAATATGTTTGGTGTGATCACTTCAAAATTGATGATTTTTAATTTAGTTTGGGATTCCGACCACAATATCGATTTATAAAAATTAATGCCCCCAGTATACTTACAACTGGTGGCGTAACCAGCGGGGCCCGACAAAAGATCATGCGGGAAAAATGCAAGGACTAGGAGAAAGGTTGGAAAACAATACGTTTTGTGGAAAAATATTTCTAAATATCGCTGAAAATTATGTTGTTTTGCTAGTTAATTGTTAAAATCGACATACAATTTTTAAGTCTACGAAAATGGAGAAAATTGGGAAGGAAAGGTGCACGCGCCAGGAAATGTCGGGAAGGACCACACTTTGACTAAAATGTCTGGCTTCGATAATGAATTAGTCTAATAATCTTTGAAATGATTCTAATCTAGTTAGAGCGACAACAAGATCACACATGATAAGGCATCATTGCGTCAATGGGTGACTTTCAAGGTAACTGTTATTAACATTAAATGTTATTTCGCTTGTTTGTCCCGAAAAACTACAAGGGACCTGAAATCGATCCTTGTGGCACACGTCATAACACACCAGTGATAAATACTTAGATAACACACCAGTGATATTGCAAGTTATTAATTCTTTCACATTCATTCACACATGACTCGTATCACTGTAATCGTCGCTTACAGCAATATATAATGCTATTATATTTTATGCAGCCTAGATTGAGTGGAATGTATTTTTGTTGCGTGAAGTATGTAGACTTGTGTG
>JXSR01S046002.1:138312-148635 GCA_000969725.1 Ophiothrix spiculata
TTCTTCAGAAGCCATAAGAGTTTATGATTTTGTATGTTTTTCATGAGTTGTTAGTAGTCGAAATTTCAACATTTCTCTAACCAAAGTTGCACAGTTTATCGGAGAATGAGCCAAATTCTTCATATCTCTTTGACTGAAGTAATTAACTTTAAAGATGAACTACAACAAATATCGGTTAATTGTAGATAGCAATTGTTTGGATCGATTGTGCTCTAATTGGTTGCGGAATACTGTTATATTCTCCTTTATTTGAAATGCTGCATTTCTGCATATGTCTAATCTCACAAATTGGACCAAAGTAGATTTAAAAGGCTTCTTAAATTCTTCATATCTCTTTGACTGAAGTGATTAAATTAAAACAAAATCATGTTGTAGAGTAATAACAACACTTCTGATAAATATATTATGATTTTATCTACTCAGCAACTATATTTAATATTTTTTCTTGCTCGTTGCATTTTTATTGGGACAAGCTGTATGTGTTCATCAAAGGCTAAATATGTAATAATAGTTTGTTTTGATTTATGAACACTCTAGTGATTCTTTGAATTTGAAGGGCAGGAATGGGACGCTTTGAGAGTTATCAGACTGTAATTTATTCATCTCATCATCAACATGATGGATTCAGATATTGTCTTCTTACAGTTCATTAGATCTGATTAAGTAATTATATGGTTATCAGAGAGACAGACCTTAATTTGTAATGAAGGATTCAACAACTTACATGGTCCAATTTTTGATTTTTTTTTTCAGTTTCACATGACAGATAGCCATTAAAAATGTTCTGTTTCATATTTCAGTTAAAATCAGGTCAACCATTGCAACTTTATATTTTAAGAGCTGTATGTAATTTGCTGAGTAAATTTGATTATAATTAATGGCAGAATTTGACTCATTTTTACTTTTTAAAATGAAACTTATCTCAGATTCTACATGGATTCTGGGGAAAAAGAGAAATATTTTTATATCAAAATGTCAAAAAAAAGTTCCAAGCAATTGGATCCTGCTCCTTCAAAGATCCACTTTTTCTGGCCCTGTCATCAACCCAAGAGTAGGGGTCTATGTTAGGTGACTGTCTATCCCAAAACAGCCATAAATGCAAGCTCTTCTCACTTTCACTTTTTTACTTTTTTAAATATTTGCAAAGACCAAGTTATACGTGTAAGGATTAAAATGAACCCTCAATGAACTTCATTTCCAGAAGTCAAGTTACGGTCCGTTAAAGGTTATCAGGGAGTAAAATGCATAACCGAGATAAACGCGTTCAAAGATCAGTAAGCCCTATTATATATTTTCTGTTGATTGTCTTCAAGATATACAGATATATTTCATACTAATGATCATATTTTTGAAATTAGACTTTGCTGGTGTTTTGACAAGTGCAAGGATTGCAAATCTGTCAAAAATTCAATATCTGCAAATTACGACCTTTACATGTATTTTCACCAGTAGCGCAAAATGAAGTTTACTGCGTTTATGGCTCATTTGAGATGGACAGTCACATATGGGTTAAACTCAAATTGCACAACAGCCTGACACAAACATTATTACCCAAAAACTTTTTTTACATTGGGCTGATGGACTCTTCAAAAACATACAAAGGGCTGGGATTGGTTCTGATGAGTGTACTGTAAAAGGCATATGGAGGAATCAACAATTCTAACATGTCCTGTAAATTTCAAGTAAATAGCATGCGGCTATTTTTCAAAATGGCAATTTAAATTTTTGTGGCAACCATCCCCCCCCCACCCGCTGACTTTGACGGCCTACCATAACCCCACCTTAGTTGGTACCCCGATTTTTTTCCAGTCAAAATGACCGCAAAGGATGTAAAAACAATTACCCAAATGCTCAGGGTCGCTTTGTTTTGCGTTTTGGTGCAATCAGCGATCATCCGTTAGCCCCCCCCCCCCTTAGGAAGACAAGGATTATAGGGAATTTGTATTCAAAATGGATATGGAACCCTTATTTATGATGAGCAGCAGGTGAGGTGTTAAAATTGGGTCTGGAGGGCCCCACATTCCCTTACATATTTCCAAGCCCGTAGCCACCAAATTTGACAATGTACAAAAAAGGTCCACAAAAAGTCCCTAAATGTCCACCAAAAGAACACTCAAAGCACCAAAATACATAAATGTAGGTGTTTTTTTAATAAAATCCTACAAAAAATGCTTTCAAAAGTGCTGTCAAAACCACTAAAATTAGTTTAGGGTCGACCAAAACGGAAATGTTTCCTCAAAAAGGTCCACTTTTTGAAAATCCGCACCCCCTTTGAAAAAATCCTGGCTACAGGCCTGCATATTTCAGTGCTCTTTTGAAATTTCCAAAATATAGGGCCTTTCCAGTTTCCAAAAATTGATACATTCCATTAAAATGAAATCATCATAAGCTACATTGACTGCCACAAATAAACATCAATAAAGATACCTAATGAAGCGGTTTACCCATTTCTTTAGAATGCTGACATTTAATTTGCTCTGGCAGTGCTATGACCTGATTTTGGCATCTTTATCACCTATTATTTTGCAAGTTTTTAGTTTCATTACATGATTCTGTCCTTTGTATCTCCTTTATTATGTCAATGTCATATATGTCATTATACAAACACAATGTGGTAAATATGAAGGGCAATCTGTATTTTCCAAGGTAGGGCCTACTGGTTATGATTATTAACCCTAACTGATTTCTCAACTTTTTCTGTTTCTAGCTTAACTCCTCAAAAATTGAAGTGTAAAACAAGTTTGTTGACTAGGATTCGAGCCAGGGACCTTCAAATCAGGGACCTCTGTTTTCCAAGCCTGTGACACCCATGGCAAGCCAGAACTCCAGAGTCCCTGCATGTAACCTTGCTATGACGCTCAGATATGAATGTGACGTACGTACGAGTGCCACTGCGCATCTCTGAAGTATGGGACTTTCTGTGACAGAATTTGATTAAAGAAGGGGTCTTTCAGTGACGAAGTGCAGAAAAATAGGGGTCTTCAGGTGAAATTCATAAAAAAGCTAAAAAATTTGCAACATTTTGTCAAATTTAACAAAAGAAATTTAAAATCACAAAGGTGTGTCATGTTCTTTTAGTGACAAGGTTTTTTTTTTTTTTAAAGTAGGGGTCATCAAGTGACAGTCGATAAAAATAGGGGGTCTGTCGAGTGAGTGAGAAAAAGCAGGGTCTTTTTGGTGGCACATGGCACATAATTCAAAGTACAAGGTTATATTGTTGTCTTCTCATATATTGTACAGGGACTTCTGTTTGAGGGGACTGAGCTTCCCTGCTCCCACTAAATGTTTAACTTATGGGAGCTCAATTTATTGAACGCCTTGCATGATTGGATTAACAACTACATTTCCAGATATCTCCCCTAATTGCTACCCTAATGAACTTCAGGAGAGCTTTTAATACAGCCCCTGCACATTTCAAATAGAAGTCCCAGAATGTACCCTGCACCGATTAGCTAAGAGCTAATTTTTTGAAACCTTTAATTTTTTAAAAAGTGAGGCCAGTAATTTTAGTAGCATGATGATGTATTATCATGTTGTTCAAATTGTTATAGACAAGGCTTCCTCAAATAGTGGCATGAATGGCTCATAGGAGGGTATTCAGTTTGGGAAAGGTCATATTTCATTTACGTAAATTAATTATTTATGCCAATATTTACTAGAAAATCAGAAAACAGTCTAAAGCATTTTCTTGTTGAATGGGTCTTATTCTACAAATTTAGCTATGGAATTTTGAATTCTATCTGTCAAAATGTTTTGCATATTAAAAAAAAAAGACCAGACAAATTTTGCAAGATGGAATTCAAAATGTCATTACTAAATTTTAAGAATAGGCCCCATTTAATATGAAAATACTTTAAAATGTGTTCTGATTTTCATAGGTTTCTTAATATCAAAGTTAAGAGTATCAAATTCACTTACTGTGCAGTATATGAATTCCTTTATGGTAAATTAATTCTTTTACAAAAATCAATTATGATCTTTCCCGAACACCGGAATAAAAGAAAATGGACTTCAGTGGCACACCTTGGCATTTCACTGACTGCATCTTCTAAATGTTAGTGACAGTTGAGCCAGAATAACCAAGGACCCCTCTGAGAATTTATGTAAAATGGGTGCAGTGCTTTTGTGGTTAATATTAGATTAATCTATATACCGGTATTACAATGTTTTGTAAACAATGAAAGATATGTCAAAATCTGTTATAAAAGTAGAAACATCAACACACATTGGACTAGCGCAAAGTCCACACATTCATGTGGGGAAATGCCGGGAATTTCCCAAGGTTGATGATAATTATCTGTGTACAAATATGAGGACTGATGTGCTCATCAAGTTCACCTGGAAGCATGACCTAGAAATGCAGGAATGTATGTGATTTGTGGTGTATTTGAAGTCGCATCAATTTGTTTTGAACAATTATTGTTTGTATCATGTCTGTGCGTGGGTGTGTACAGTTCGATAAGGTTTGATGTCTGATATTGTATGTGCCTGACTTGAACCATCCTGTAGTTCCAGGCTGTGACCTCCTACCCATAGCAAAAAGATAAGCCACCGGATGGCTTTCCGATGGCCATCAGATGGCCATCCGATACCTTGCAGATGTTTTTTGCAAACTATCCAATACCATCCACTAGCGGATCATTTTCAGATGCAAAAACAGGCATCCAAAAAACCATCCGCTAACTTAGCAAAACAGGCATCCAAAAATGGAAGTGAATGGCTATCAGATGGTACCATCGGATCCGATGGCACCTAATTTGCATGTGAAATCAGTGGATGGCTATCCGATGGCTATCGGATAGCCATTCGCTAAATGCCTTTTTTTTTTTCGGTATGGGCAAGTAGTCTCCAGGAGTATCCAGCTGGATCTGTATACTGAATCAATCATCATGGTCATATTCCAGGAGGCAATACAATATATTATATAGCAAAGGATTTGTTGCACATTTTTTATGCCAGCCTTAATTCTGTCCATTCTGTTAATTCTGACTATATTTTCGATCAATTAAGTATTGAATTTAAATGCATTGTGGAACTGAAAAGGGGCACTGTTTTCAGCCATTTTTGCTCACTTTTCATTTTTACAATGCCTCAATCCAGTAATCGATTGTGGTTAATATGTGTCACAAGCCTTACAAACACCTGATATCGCGACATTTTTCCGGTGCTCACCACTAAATGTACTCCTTTGTACTATACGGAATCACCACATGTGACGAAAGTCTCTTGAAAGCATCCCAGCTATAGAAATGTTTACATTTTTGAAGTCACGATATCGATTCAAGAAGTTGACTGTAAGCTCCGCCCACTTCTGGTTCCTATCTTTTACCGTGAGTTTTCTTAGGGTAGAAATCCCAAGGGAAGCGCTTGTTTTAGAGAATTAACCAATAGCAAACCGTTTTAAGTTGGATAAATTATCACCTGACAGAATGCTACAACTTAATTTGTGACTAGTTTTATTACCGAGTAACAGCTGATTAAAGTTGCATCTATTTCACATGATTTTCAATGGTGAAAAGGTTTTTGCAGATGAATATTGTAACTGCATAGTCGTTCTAGGTAAGTTTTTTGAATCAATTTATCATTATCATACAATCTTATAACCAAGCCGAGTTACTATACTAATCAGGGATTAATTTGATACCAACTGCATCAAAATCAATTGAGTTGATTCTATAAAATGACGAAATTCGGAATTGCATTACATGTACAAAACAATAGCAACATCGAATGAAGTCCTCATTAATAATTTCTATCGCCAGTGTCGCAAAACATACTGCACAGCACGATAGGTAATTACTATGCACAATACACCGATCCAAGGACCTCATCGCGCGAGCGTAACTACCCAAATCAAACAGAGCTACACAGAGTATCGTTTTGGCCAAACTTGTATAGTACTATAAGTAACGTTAAATTCACATGTGCACACATCGAGAAGAGTGGCCTAGCGGTCTAAGGCGCTGTGCAATAATGACTTATTAGTATCAGACCAACGTCATATCCAACATCATATCATTTTCTGGGCCGGGTTCGAGTCCGCGGGTAATCTTTTATTTTTTTCTTCACTTCTTGTTTTCATTTTAAACGTTCAATAGATTTATTTAAGAGTAAAGACACCAAAATAATTGGGTTTCTGTAATTTCCCACCGTTCATCATTTACTATTGTCAGGTATTCATAGCCTCAACACAGGCCTTCCGATGGTCAGTCTTGCATACACATGCTGTCTAATTGAAAGTAAAGTACTCAAAACCATGTTTCCAGCCAACCTTCCTCATATATCTTAATAGACGCGAGACACACATTGGTGCTGTTGTTATGCGAATTCAGTGTAGCGGATAGAGATATTGATTCTGGTATCCTAAATATCTGCTTGGTCAAGGGTCAAATTTTCTTGCTAACAATATTTTCTGCTTGGTTAACTTTCAAGTAGGGCTTGTGATTGGCTCTTGTAAAGCAGTGACTGACTCATTACCATACAGTTTATCTCTTGGTCTTGGGAAAAATGTCTCACTGCTAACTTGCTAAGCCTTGTGGTGTCTGCTCCTGTATATGTTCAACAAGATAGGACTATATACTCAATTCACCTCCAGATGTGCATCCCCTTCTGATCCTGTAGCTAGAGATGGCTTTGTGTGCATGTGATGCCCTGAAGTCACTCTTCATTTTCAGCTGGATTACCACTTTGGGTTGAAAAAATCCAAGATGGCCACCGAAGTACTATGTTTTCTTTATAATGGCTTAAAAGCAACTTACAAATCATTTTGTTTCCAAAGTTATTATTTGCAAATGGTTTCTGAAGATTAAAACAAATACATCAAAATTTGGTCATATGCGTATTATTATTTTATATTCAAAATAGCTGTCAAATGATTGCCAGAAAATAACATTTTGGGCTACAACAAGATCATCCCTTAAAAGAAAACAGATGCATTTCTAACATGTTAAATTACACATGGTACCCTACCAAGATTCAAAATGGTGTAGTCGGCAAAGTATGTTTTCATACACAAAAATGGATCAAAACAACTTTAAACAGCATCAGAAACACTAAATATCAAAATAAAGCAATGGAATTATGATGCTTTTTATTTCAGGACATCAATTGTACCCTGCTCTCCCCCACTCAGTTTCAATACCCCTAGTTGAAAGTTCATGTGAAGACCAATGGTTTTCTTGACTCTACGTTGCGTGTTATCAAATATTGTTTTTTAGAGAAAAAGAGGAACTTCGCAAAAGTAATAGATGTTAAAATACAAAATCATTGGTGTCAATACATGTTTGTTTAATGCAGATATATGGCATGGATCCAGGCCAGAGCACCCATATAATGCACTGTGCTATTGAATTTGAACTTGCGTATTTACACCAGTACAAGAAAACCCCAACTCCATACATTCCATAAGCTATATTGCAGATCCATTGATAATTGGATTCTGATAGTTCTGATGCATTGTGGGTATGAAAAGTGCTCACATTTCACCAAATCTTGAGCTGCTTTCAGTCCAACAATTCACCAGAATCCAATATTCAATGGATCTGCAATATAGCTTCCCTCTGCAACATGTACAACAGGTCATGTTTTTTGAGGTGGGGCCCAGTTGCGTTACATCTCACTCACTTCATCCATACCTAACTCCTTCCTGGTAATCGTTGATTAGAGTTAATAAATACCTTTATTTGGCTATTATTTTTAATTGATTTTATAGACTAATACATTACCTTCAAAATTATGACATTTCATACAATTATTGAAAAGTTGTGACAAAATTTGATGCACAATGTACATATCTCATCCACATCAACCACATTTATGCCTGTTTTCATCTCTGGCTAAATTAGCTTATTGACTTATACTTGTTATTAGCGTTAATTATCAACTTTATTTGGGTTAATTCCAACTTGTTTTTGATAAACAATATCTAGCCTTTAAAATTATATAGATTTATGACATTTCAATGGATTTTTAAGAAGATATGACAGAACAATTTATGCACAATTTTTATGATGCCTCATCCGCACCCGCCTCATCCACACCCGCCTCCACCCCTGGTTAAGTAGCTTTGATGGGTCATTAAGCTTAATTAATCAGTTCATTTGGGTGCTATTCTTAATTTCTTGAAAGTCAAATAAATTGTCTTTAAAATCATACCAAAATTATGACATTTCATTTTTATTGTTGAAAACACATGACAAAAAGTGATGCATAAATCACTCTCAATGTAACAAATCCACCTTTTATGGGTGCCCACATTAAAAAGCATGACCAACAGTATCTTCATAATATGTGGCTGTCCAGCCCGTATGAGCCATAAATGCAAGAAACTTCATTATGCGCTACAGGTGAAAATGCATGTCAAGGTCGTAATTTGCTGAAATTGATTTTTGACAGATTCACAATCCTTGTGCTTACTTTAAAATACCAGCAAAGTTTCATTTCAAGAAAATGATAGAAAACATGAAATAAATCTGCATATTTTTAAGACACTCCAACAGAAAATATAGGGCTTACTTATCTTACTAAACGTGTTTATCTCAGTTATACTTTTAACTCCCTGACAAACTTTGACAGACCATCACTTGACTTCTGAAAATTGACCCTGGTCAAATATAAGAACATTTTAAGTACTGTATTTAATCTGTACTTTTTGTACAAAGTATACTTATTGGAACGCGAATTAAGTACAGAAAAAGTACATTTCAAGTATACTTTTTTGATACTTAATAAGCACAGTACTTAAATAGTACTTATCAACTTTGTACTTAATTGATACTTATTGATTGAATCCACTGTACTTATTTCGTGTTCCAATTAAGTACAAATACTTTAAAGTACAAAATAAGTACAGTACTTAGATAAAAAAGTACTTAACGACTTTGTACTTAATTGATACTTATTGAATCCACTGTACTTATTTCATGTTTCAATTAGGTACAAATGTTTGAAAGTACAAAATAAGTACAGTACTTTAATAGTACTTAAAGGTAGGTATTCCGATCTGGTGAAAAATTTAACATGTACTTTTTCCATATTTGAATGAAGGGTCATCACCTACTTAAAGCAATTGTCAAGTTTCATTTGCATACCTTGAGCCAAATTAATGCTACAGACAAAAATGTGTCCGAGAGTTACCCATTGAAACCTATAGGATATTTATTCTTGTTAACAAAATATTCCAGTAATTCAGCGCTTTTTTGACCATATCTCTTCAATGAAACATAATATGGTCGTGAAAATTTACAGGGGTTATGAGAAAAATATGCGCTTTTGTCTGCATAGCTGCATTTTATATATCCCTGGCTGCATGTGGATAAATTTGATTCAAATCAGTTGGGTTTTTAGTCTGTGTTCAATCACAATTCATATTGCGGAAACAAAGCAGGAATCATTTTTGTACAAACTATTTTATTGACAACAATGACTGTAGCTTTAATATTTTATGTCCTTTACCAAGAATCCTCAGGCTGCATGTTATATCCAGTACTTTATACATCATAAACATGCACACAACGACAACATCACAACAGCTTCCAACCAGCCAACTTCAAACTTAAAGGCCAGGGGGGGGTCTTCAAAAAAATTTGTACGGGTATGTGCCTGCCGGACTCCGAAAAACTGACCATCTCTATACCTATTTTTGGCTCAAAAACCCACCCATCAGTATACCAATTTTAATGGAAAAGCACTCAATTTTACTCAAATTGGGTGGGTTTTTTGCAAATTTTCCCAAGGTCATGCAGGTCAGCTGTTAACATTTCAACAATGCACAACAATTCTAAGGTCCATTGTTTAGAGCACACTTCAATGCACCAACGTGCAACATGTAAAGTACCAAATAAGTACAGTCCAAAAATGTATTGTACACTTGGTTAGGCCTAAAAGGAACAAGTCCAAGAAAAGTACAGTTTAAGTACCATCAACATGTTGCGAAAACATAAAAGTCCAAGAAAAAGTATAGTTTAAGTACAAGTGATGGTAAGGTCATTTTTGGACCAAAGTGTGTAATTTTGGCCCTTAGGTCCAAAAATCGTGTTTTTGGGCCAAACATTTTACGGGAAAAGCTAACCAAATTTTTGCTTTGGTAAAATTTCGAACCATTTTACTTTTTAGAATCTAGAAAGCAATACTTTTTAGAATCTTAAAAACAAAACCTAGGAACACTTTTTCATTTTTTTTATTTTTATCATAGTTTGAGATGTTGTCAAAAATGTCAAAAATCCCACCGCTGCACAGTGGGCCAGATTTCTTGATTTCGGTCAATAATTAATAACATCGCTATCGTTGAGAGTTTGGCCACAAAATTTGGTACTGAGGTTTTTT
>JXSR01S046002.1:172102-182140 GCA_000969725.1 Ophiothrix spiculata
ATAAAAGATGATGCATTGCCTACCAAAATATAATAGAAGTTCTCATAAAATGAAAATAAAAAAGTACAATGCATTTGAAAAAAAAAAGAATTTGACATTAACGTGCTTTCCATTTAAAACAGTTTGAAGCACTGATCATACTGAACTTTTAAACCAGAACAATACATAACTTGAGTTGAAGCTACTTATGTTGTAGGCATATAACAATAGCATTTATGTGGTAAAATACACAAACAGCTTCTATTGAACATTATACTTGAAATGGAAAAATGAGTCTACATGACGTGATATATTAAATTAATAACCCTTTCATATTGTTGATCATGATAACAATAGTTTGAACTATTATCATTATTATCGAAAATAAAGTCCCATGTTTAGTTTAACGTCTTTTGATACCCGGATTGAATTGATTTGCATTTTCTAATTCTAAGGTTCAAGTTAAGTGCGACAAATTCATTTAAAAAGAATATTATTAGTGTAACATTTGATTTGAAATCACCTTAAAAGAGACTTTTATCCTTAATACCAAAACACAAACAAACAGAAGCAAAAAAACAGTTACATTTCAAATATAAGATAGTTTATGAAGATAGAAAATTTAGCAGAAATCTTACCAGTATTCATTGAATAGAAGTCACTTAATGACGGATTCATTTCCAAGTTAGGTACGGCCTGCGTTCCTTCTTGAAAACCTTTATTCTGTTTATTTGGATTCACTTTGATATCTTGTCCTGCAGTAGTCAATTCCGCAAAAACCGGACTGTCTGGTGGCGTGGGCAAAAATCCAGTGCTACCAAGTGACACCCTTTTAGCTCTTGGTCCTTGGGTGCTGTTCTGATTGCTGTTGCTATTGGTAGTACGATCATAAGCCGCACAATCGAACTGTTCAAGAAAGATAAAGAAAGTGATAAGACATTTTATTTAGACTCACTTGTTATACTTAAGCGCATTAGCTTAATGAATCCTAATGTCAGATATGTTTAAATTATGTAAATCGTTGTAATCTGAGATAATCTGGGTGGGATTTTGCATGTCTAACTGTTAGATTTCATACCTCACATGGTCAGCATGGTCAGGTCACTTGGTAGGTCATCTTACATTGTCTATTCTCCAAATATCGATCTCAAATATTATCCAGAAAATAATTAGAATATTTTCGATTTCATTATTTTATAATTTGGAGATTTTTACACTTAATGATTAATATTGTGCAATATAAAGATATTTCATAAATCCCATAATGATTATGGTAACTAATCCCACTTGAACTCACACCACAAAATCCACTTAAGACTTGTCACCTTATATTTGATCATGACATATTGGAGCTGCATATTGATTCGATTTCCATAGTGAAATAGATGACATTATATCATGGAAAAAAGAGATCCATGATTATATTAACAGTTGAACACATATGACCGATTTTAAAATGCCACAAGGAGCATAAACAGTCCTCTGTTATTATACCAAAACTTTAGACCATCAAGTTCATGTAGACACTTGGAAAAATACAGTTAACTTTTCCACAATAAAAAGCAAAACATATCGCAAACTCCAAGTAAGTTTAAGCTCATCCCGGCCTTCAGATGATTAAAAAATACTTCAAACATCAACCACTATGATTTTTTTATTTATTTATTTATTTATTTTTTTTTTTGGGGGGGGGGTAATTTGTTCGATTGAGCTAATATGTTGTTTGATGATCAATGTGATTCAACCGTGAACATGAGACATTAAAGTATACAACAAAATACTAGTAACGACAAACTACAAATCACAAAACCGTACACAGCTTAGTACTAGTATATAGAGGCCTGCTTTAAAAAGTGTGTGTCCTTTTTGATTCCATCTATACCACCTTTATGCGAACGGAAATTGCCTACAGGAAATCAGACTTCACCAGGTACTGGTTTTGCAAGTAATATTGGAAGATAAGAGATAATTGGGCTAGATAGATACAACTTCCACCAGGATTCTGCCCAAAGCATGGACAAGTCCATGTCTGCTTTCAAAGTCAAATTTACTATCTATCATCAATTGAAATGTAGATAGATTTACAGTTATTTTTAAATATCAGAATCTTTTATTGGAAGTATTTAAAAATTTTAGTTTCATTTAAATAGAGCTTTTAAATATAGGCCTACATGTTATAAACTACCTCTAACATGTCAAAGGCTAAAACCATGACCCTGTGTGTCCGACCATATTTTTAATTGATTAAAATCATTACTTTTTGTGACAATTTTCACATGTTTTCAATTCAAATATAACTATCATAAGATAAAATATACTCATAGGAGATAAACCAAATCGAAAATGACAATGAATTGCTCAAATCGAAATCAAATCATGAATCACCTATATTCCAATACATACAAGAACATATTAAAATAGGAGATAGCTATTTATCATTATAATTCATTTCCAGCTAACTAATATTTTGACTTAAAAGGTCAGTGGTTACAATTGCATCTCATGTAAGTAAAATTAACTGAAATGTTAAATCTAAACAAGAGTATGCACTTACCAGAAAATATTTGTCGAAAAAATCATCAAAATTCCTCATTAAGGCAGTAATTAATTATAACCAAGTATGTAAATAGACAGAGTCAATTTCAGATGACACCATAAAATGACACAAGTTAAACATCTATATGAACAGACGGATGACACAACGTTTCACGGCGACGTCCAGCGACTTAATGAGCCAAGAGTCATCATTAGCCAACTCTAAATTCCAGCCAAACAAATAAATAGATAGGGACCCCTGGTAGACTACAACACACATTCTCTTACAAACGCGAAATTGCCATACAGTTGTCAACATTTTTAGTCAGATTATGTGCTTAAACTCGCTTCAGTACTCATGCGATACAAATCGGTCTATTATAATCTATAGTCGGATTTCATCAGTTAAATTGATCTATTATATTTTTGGTACCAGTGATTTCACATTTTAATAAGCATAAAGATAATAAACAAATCTAGATAAAAAAAAAAGAAAATCTTTTAAGAAGCAAGGCCGTATACGAACTATTTTTAATGTATGTAGTGAAATAAATGACATTCCTTGGCGTTGTTTTTCATATCCTAACAATCGATTATAATACAAAATCAGATTATTGTGAGACGATTTGCGTCAGTCTTTTGTTATTTTAAGAGAGAACAAAATAATTGGAACGATTGGTGCCGAAAAAGTCAATTTTCATAATTCATTTTTAAAAAACACAGCAAAAGGGCCCTTATACTTACAAAAACATCATTCTGGAGGCCTTCGACTGGCTCGATTTTAATTGTTGGAGTACGAAACATAGTTGCCATATTTGGATGTGTCCTTTTTATCGAAGATTGGTGAAATATTTTTTCTTAATTGCTTGTGAAAGTCGCACACGGGAGCAGATCTGTAAATTTGTTTTAAAAGAAAAGAAATAGATACACATTGGTTTAATCATTGTTTCATTTATATTGTATGCTTAATGGCTTACGTGTATTACTTGAATTGGGCTTGAAATAATTGCCAAAGCTTTATTTGCAAATGTTGGCAATGCAATACAAACGATCAAAATTAACAAGCAATCGGTATTGGTAAATAGTTGGACTTTAAACCGCCCACTTGTAGGTTGTGTATGTCTTTGATTGTTGTGACGGACTGCTTGTTTTGTCCAGCTGTATTTTTATATAACTTTACGTTTTTGGAATTCCATTTTCAAACCTGATGATATGCCTTTATTTTCACACTGCACCTGTACACATACAAGCAAAGTTCCGAAACGAATATGTTCTGAACCCCCTTAATAGTTTACTGCTTAACCACTATCAGATTTCTTACATTAAACAAAAATTGTAATCTTGGAAACAAAAGAAGGGTTCATTTTTTATCAAAACATGTGATGTAATGTTTAGGTATGAATTATCACATTGATGGATTGAAACATAGCAGAGCTTCATACATCTGAGTGAGAAACACAAACGCTCCATCTTGATTCTTGCATCTATGGAATGAAGTAAATGAGAAGTCATACTCATTTACATCATGGGATAACTTTAACAAAGTATCTGTTGGTCAAGATAGGACGAATTGTAAAATAGGACACTTTTATAGCTGATTCTGATTTGGTACAGAATAAATGATCTTCTTGGAGATTAAGAATATTGAAAATAAAGGTATAGTTTTATGTGAAAACGAGACTTGCTGCATATCTGATTGCTCAAGTCTGATTGGTTGAGCGTTAAGCCAATCAAATGCTGTTACATCACTCTGCTAAATTCGATCATAGGACTTTCTTTTAACTTTAATACTGTCAATCAGTTATGAAGGTCTGCAAATTGTTCGATTTTGTTTTATAGGTTGTCATTTTAGAGCAGATAAGGTGTCACGTCTTCACTCGTATAAGGCAAAGTTGGATAGATACATGTTAATGAAGTTATTGACGTAAATCAAAACTACTTTTATTGCTAAGTGTTTTATTAATGCAAAATTGGGTACTTGAATTTTCACACTTACGGACGATTAAAGCATAAGTACCAATCAACTTCTCTCTGGCTGACCGATTGATTGAATATTTTTCGATATTTATAAATTTATTCAATTCATATAATACTCTTAATTATACGTGTTATTATACAGATTCTACAATGAAATCAAAAGATGGATTTCAACTGAACAGTGCAAGTGGATAATATTATTCTAAATTGTCCGTGGAGTTATTGTTATAGCACAATGAAGTAAAACGATGAACTGATTAATCTGCTTAATGTATTCAGAAAGCGTGTAATAAGCAGGGTCTGCAGTGTATTATATCTGAAATTAAATATTTTAGGATATTTGGTGAGGATTTTTTATTTTATTTCTGTCAAATATGAAACTATCTGTGTATACTATGTACATCTAATTTTTGTCATTTAGCATGTTAAAGTTTCTGTTAGTATTATCTTTTAAATACGTAGGCCTATATTGATTAAGTTGTTGGTTTTTTTTTCTTATCCTTTGATTTAACATTGAGGATTTTCGTGTCGCATATCATGGCGGTATACATTTATCCATTTGCAATTTACACTTATTTCAGTGGAGCTAATTACTTACATGTGACGGAAGGTACGGGTATGTGCCGCCCTCAAACCCCCCTTTTCATGCCTCCTGATCCGCTCCCCAAGGTGTTCTTTTCAAGATTACTCCAGTTCCAAAGACCCTATTTTCAAAGAAAATGACTCAATACTGTGTTTTACTATATTTTCAAGCTAATTTTGAGCGATTTTCAGCTAAAAAAGTCGTATTTTTATTGGGAAAAAGCAGATTCTGAGACCCGGATTCGGAAAAAAAAAATCAGTTCCATAAACCCTATTGATTGAATATTTTTCGATATTTATCAATTTATTCAATTCATATGATTATATACTCATACATGTACGTGTTATTACAGAACCTACAATGGAATCAAAAGATGGACCCTATGTTGGATATCGCGGATCTCACATACTTATCAACATTTTTTGAGTACCCCTCCCTCGGGGTAGGGGAGCATTTAATGCTTCCATTTCTCTGGATACCATGAACCAATTCATGTCAATATTTTTGAAAAAAAAAATTATGATCTAACCAAATATGGTCATAAATGTGCAAAAATGTAAAAGACGTCATCACTTTTGTAGGGCTAACCGAATAAAATTGATAATGAGCAGATCAGTTATGTTAATTCCACTAAGCAGCCGTGATTTAGAGTATATGGTAATTAGGCAGGTAAGTTGGCCTTCAGACAGCAAAGCTTTTGTTTTACTATGATAATAGAACTAATGTTGACCTCAAAAAAGTCTATTGTATGAGGTTTGCAGATATGATAATAAGTACTGACCTGGGATAAAATGTTGGGATTTGATGTTATACTGACCTGGGAATATTCCACCTATACGGTTTCGTGGTTGTCCTAACCCAATAAGCAAAGTATTCTAGCCATATTAAGCAATAAGATTTTTCTTTTAAAACTATGTTTTAGTCTGAATTTTCACAAATAATATTCAAAACATAAAATCCATTAAGTTGTAGGTTACGTGAAGTTATGTTTTGTATTATGCACTCATGTGGCCTCCGCGAAGAATAGCATATCATGCATGATTTACTCAAGAGAAAGCACGTTCATGACATTGTATTTCTCTCTAAATCATATGTGATACACTTCATGACTTCAATAATTATGATAAATGTATCAAGATTGTATTTCTCGATAATTTTTGATGGTGTTAAATATTAATTGCACCTATCACAGAACATAAGAAGTACAGTTCTTCAATCCTGAAATGTTTTGATTTTCAATATATTCAATTTACTTAATTTTGTTCAGGTTAATGCCTTTTGAAAAAAAAAAACATATATCTTATCTTTTAATGTTGTCCTGCACCCTCATTTTTTACTTTTAATTTACTATTGTTTTAACAACTTGTAGTAAATTAAAATTACATTTTCTTTGCTTTTTCTTTGTTCAATGTTCAAAGATAATAAATTAATCATTTTCAATTACAATTATTACTCAAGAATATTCCTAAAGGTGTTCTTTTTTATTTAAATATTTTCTATGTCTATATCATTCTATAATTGTTTTTATTATATACCTGCATAATGTACTGTAATACTTTCCGAGTTATGGAAGCCTTCAGGCTCGTGTCCTTGCGTTTGAAGAAGGCATCCATATCTTAGAAATGCATATATCTTGTTCATTGTATTTGTTTGTATAATATACATAATACGTTGAGGGAAAACCAAAATAATGTTATAACAATTAGCCAGTTCAAATGTTCTGTCCGTGCATAACAATGCATTTTGTAATCCGTAGTAAAATATTTTGTTAACCCATTACTTATTCTATTCACTGGAGTCAATAAGTATAGATAATCCCCCACTTGAGAAATTGCAATTAATCCTTAACAATTCTTTTGTGTTTACACGATAAAAAGCACTACTAAAAACCTCTAGACGTTTTTGCTTTCGTCGAAGACAATAGCCTATGCTATACTTTGATTGACAGGCCTCTTTTGTGCGGTAAAATTAATTCGATACTTCTTTTGTCATTTACGATTTAGTTTACAAATGTAAACTAAATCCTTTGTCCTTTAATGAGATAACTTATTACGACAAACTTGAACAGGCTAAATGTTAATAAAAAATAACTACATTCGGTATTATATTAGGACTAACAATGCAAGAATACTACAATCCATTAATGAACAATAATTGAAGGTTCAACATTTGGATGAACTTTGAACAACGATTAGGCATATATTAAAACTTCTAACGCCTGTATTCTATGAAACATTTGAATCCGGATTCAAAATAGTAACATTTATGTATAGTACCCAAAAGTTAATTATGCTATCTGTTCAATGAATTGAATAATATTGTAAAGTCTGTAAGTTGATTAATTCCATGAAAAAATTATACTCTTAGTCTATAAATTACTGTAAAAGTATAAATAGATAAAAATGTATATTATTAGATAAAGGTGAACTACATGAAAAGTTCAGTGCAGTGTTCAGCCAGCGGCAAGCCTGGTTGTGTATTTTATTGGGATGAAAATATTGCAATAATTTTTAAAATGGATGTGGTATTCCTTCTTGGGTATATTATGATTTGTTTGACGCCAGGATGTTTTTAAAAGTTGATTTTTTTTACATTGTGCTTAGACGTAGACGTCATCATTGGTCATTATGCAATCTAATAACATTATATAAGGCCATTTGAGGTCACGTCACATCAATTAGGCCTATATGGCCTATTATCACCAATAAACTCTAATTATCTACTTAATATAAATGCTATCCAAATGTTTTTGTTTTTCTGGATTTACGTAAAGCTGAGATAGTTTTACGTAGACCAAGAAAAACAAACTATTTACAAGCCATTAATAAATAGGCCTATAACCCTGGTTATTGTACTTTAGGTATACTTAATATCAAACATTTAAAGTAATAATAACTTCCTTCAATTTTATTAAAAAACATAATAAAATAGTACAAGGTAATGTGACATAAATTATGTGCATCGTATAAGCAAGTACATTAATTGAAAAAGTTAGCAATACAAATCATGCAAATGATGCACATGTAAACAAATTAAAAGAATCAATTTGGGTTTATGACTCATCTCGGTAAAACTAAACTGTAAACAACACAAGACATGTGAGCCAAGATATATTGCGCAATACAAACATATGTATGAACCCCGTTAGGAAATCTCAGTAGATGGTTCAACCCGCTAATGTTATTTACTTTGGATGAAAAGTTTTAGACATGACCTTGTAATAGTATCTTCGCTGATTTGTATAAAAACATGTAGGCCTATAGAATAAACACGACACGAAGGATATTAGTCGATTTCAGTCGGTGTTAATGTTTTGTGTTAGTTACAAAATCATAAAAATTGTACCTTGAAAGTTGCCAACGAAGTCGAGTTGTTACTGCTTGTAAGAGCTAATCTGGTCGACTCGGTATAGAACGAAACATCCAATCCATAAGAAGTAAGAAAAATCGTTGTATTTTACTGTAAAGGCTACTAGTTACCCACATATACCAGCAGCGCTTTACCAACAAAATTCACATGAAAGTATCTAGTATGGTAAGAAAGATAAGAACTTATCCACAAAATGGTCGTTTCTGAGTGGTGTCAAATGTATAACTGAAACTTTTTGCCTCTGCAATCACATTTTGTGTAAACTGCCAAGTTCGAGGTAAATCAAACGGGGATTTCCCGTTATGGACCCAGCCACCACAGTGACGCGAATCACGTGGTACAGGGTAAAATGATTTGATTGGTTTGAACAGTTTTTCTGCTCGAGGCTTATAGTAAGATTGTTAGAGGGAATTGTTTAGTTTTAAGTGTAACACGCATGACCTCATTAGCATAGTATAAGTTAAAAATAGATATGGACTTTCCTTTTGAATGATCTGTAATTTATAATGCGTGACGTGAATCGGATTGTTTGTACCTGGAAGCGTTAGATCAAGTTGATTTGACATTTAAAAATCACGATGAGTTGAAAGGGCGTTCCTTTACAACTTTTTTTTATATCTTTTCTGTTCAAATTTTCTTAATAAGAGTCCTCCATCTACTTTATACCTCCCAGAAACTCTACAAACACTATGAAGAGGTCTGTAGAGAGCAGGCAACCCTGCTCAACTCCTTAGTACCACGTGAATCAAAAAGATTATGCACGGATTAAAACTGATTTTGACCTTGATAAAACAACAAATCATAAATTTCTTGGTAATGTAGTAAAGCAAATTTAATAAGCTTTTAAATGCAGAAAAAATTATAGAAATCGGATGAAAAATAAAAAAGATATGACCGACCAAGGTATGGTATGGTCGGAATGGTTGTGTAGTGGGACCAGTTTCCCTGCATAGATGTTTAGTTGGGATTCTTGGTTCGGGTATCAATTGGTCATATGAGTATCTGCAATAGCTGCCATCTTACAAAATATGATTGTACACTGTAGAATGTCCAGTCTTGGGTCAGTGGCTCTTGAAATTGTTCTTCAGGAGTCACCTGAAGAACCATTCCAAGAGTACACATATTGGAGAGAAATTTCGAGGTTTTTTTCACACTAATGATAGACCCGAATGACTTTTGTTACATAAATATCACATTTGGCGGCCATTGCAGATACGAGTGACTTTCTTGCACTCACTTGACGAATTATCCAGTCAATTATTTGACATGATTAAAAGTATATAATTATAGTGGCATTTTTAAACCGCCTTTTAACCGAATAGGATACAAAGTGCTCATCATTCCCTGCAGCGAGATCTCCACAACCATTTCACTTCACTTAGAAGAGCTCAGTGAGCACAATTTTCTCCTTCGTATCAATTAGGTTTATGTATTCATGACTTGGTCCTAAAGCTTCCGAACAGAGAAGATACTCCTGCACAAGCCCGTAGCCAGGGGGTGCGGTGGGGGCGTCGCACACCCCCCCCCCCCCCCCCCCCAAATTTGACAATTTGCAAAAAAGGTCCACAAAAATTCCCTAAATGACCACAAAAAGA